>QTSX02002472.1:0-54174 GCA_014839935.2 Entomophthora muscae | reverse complement strand
CATTTTCTCAGTTTGCTTACAACAACACTGTGCATGCCTCCACAGGGATGTCCCCATTCCAGGCTACTCTGGGGTTTTCTCCAGCGTTTGTGATAGGTCCCTTGCTCCAAGCAAGCATACTGGCTGCCGCAGACATGGCAGCTCACCTCAAGGCCATTGATCTCAAAGTCAAAAGCACCCTAACCAAGTCCATTGAGGCGTACAAGAAAGCGGCAGACAATAATAGGCGGCCTGCTCCCCAGTATCCAGTGGGTTCACTTGTGATGTTGGATGCTACCAATATCTAAATGAAGGTCCCCAAGGAAGTTGGCTCCAAAGAGACTGGGTCCCTTCAAGGTCTTGGAGGATAAGGATAATGGGACGTTTGTGTTGGATCTTCCCCCCTCCTATCAGATTCATAGCACCTTCAATGCCTGCTGTCTGTCCCCCTTTGAGGGGAACCTCCCCAGCACTCCTGACCCCACCTTGGTGGATGGCTCTCCTGAGTATAAGGTAGAAGCCATAGTAGCCTCATGTAGGATCCGCAAGTCCCTCCAATACTGTGTATCTTGAAAAGGATACCCCTCTTATGACAACAGTTGGGTAAGCTCTTCAGACTGAGGGAATTGTTGGGATCTGATACAAGAATTTCAAAGGAATAATCCCACAGCCCTTGGCCCCCGAGTCACTCCTGGCGCTCAAGTTTCCCAAAGCCCACAATAACTTCTTGATGGCCACCTACCCCAGGGGGGAATCTGGCCTCAGGAAAAAGGAAAGGATAATGTAAATTCACTGCCACCTCTGGCATTGGATTGTGCAATCTTCTCTTGCTGCACCAAGAAAGGCCCAAAAACGCCAGCCAAACCCCTTCATTCTTTAAAGGATTTAGCACACACAGTTGATGAGAGGTTTGTGCTAGCCTACCCCGCAGACCCCTTGCCTTTGGTTGCTCCCTCCTGGGAAGAAACACTGGTTAATTTAGACTACTTATTATCCTGGTGTTGCCCACTTCTAAAAACCATTAGAGCTAGCCAATCAGAGGTTGTCACATTGACGCTTGACAACTCAAGTGAATTAAAAATGTCTAGTACCTCTTCTAGCCAATCAGATCCAACCGCAGAAATTAAAATGAAACCCTCCTGTCTCCCTTGTCCTATCCAGCAAAGTTTTTCTTATAGCCAATTGAATCCAGAGCCAAATGTCATGTGATTTACATTTACTTGCAACCCATTCCTTTTAACGCAGCAAGGGGACTTCAAGTCCCCTGCTTGTCTATTTTTCAAATTTATAAGAGTTTTGGTTCCTGTTGCACTTGGTTTTAATTTTACTGTTTTGGTTGGATCTCAGTTTGGGCTCCCATCATCTAGAAATTTTAAAAGTGTTAGTTGCTATCATAACCCTTACCTTACGCCACCCTGCTTTGAACCTGGTCCATCTTCTGGGACTCCTAAAACAAACCTCAGTATATAGCTGTTTTTGCTTTTGCTTTAAATGTTCACGCTTGAAATTGAATTTTTTAGTAAATTTTGATATAAAATCTTACTTTTACTTTGAATTTCTCTATGTATTCTCTATTTTCAAACCTGTTCATGTTTCCAATTGTCTACAAGGCACCCAGGTACATTGCCAAGCCTTCCAAAGTGCCCCTTATTACTTTCTGTCTGCTCTCTTGTTTGTGGGTCCTCCTGAAAGCCAGATTTCTATTGTTTTAATTCAAAACAGAAGTACTCTCCTTATCCAAATTTTGAGGAGAATGCAACCATGCTACTTCCTGTTGTCAAATTTGTGCTATTTTCCTTGGCTCTGTTTTTGCTGCTCATATGGTCTACCTCCCCAGACATGTGGTGAAAAATCTCCTCTTCTGCCCAGCTTGTGGGAGAAGATCCCTCCAGTCTCTGGGATCTTCCCAGTGGTCTTCTTTTCTCTGGAGAAGCTGTGGTTAAGCTTGACATACAACAACTTGGATCTGGGTACCATGGATCTCACCCCGCCTGCCTCTGAGGTGGATGTGTCTCCCATTCTTTCCCCTCCCAGTCTGTTCAGGAGTGATTTTGTACCACTCAGGACCTCTGAGGTGTTCCCTCCCACTCCCACCTGCATTCCTTGGTTTCTCACTGGACTGGTGTTGATGGTTTTGAACGCTTATTTCACTCAAATGTCTCCTGTGTCCTCCCTGTGGTCCCCTCTTTGAGCGGCTGTCCCAGTTCTCCACTGGGCGGCATCCTGGTGGTTTGTTTCACCAGGATAGGATCCAAACTTAGTTAGTTTAGCCCCCCTCTCTTACATTTTAAGCCTACTTTCATGCTGCAGGGACTCTGCAATGCCCCAGATAACTTCCAAAGGGCCATGGACTCCATCCTCCTCAACTTGAAGCTGTCATGTGTCCTAGTATATTTGGACAATATAACGGTTTTCAGCGCTACTTTCACCAATCATCTGGCTCATCTCAAAGAGGTGTTCATAAAGATTTGAGAAGCTGGTCTCAAGCTAAAACCTTCCAAGTGTGCTTTCTTTAAAGAGCGTCTTGAATTCTTGGGCCATGAGATAACTCAGACAGGGATTTGCCCAATGACTAAGAAGGTTGAAGCCATCAACAAAATGCTTCCACCCACCAACCTGCGAGAGGTAAAAGTCTTTCTAGAGATGATGGGCTACTATTGACAGTTTATCCCTGACTTTGCCAATACTAGTAAACCTCTAGTCTAGCTGTTACGTAAACTCCCTTTTGAATGGACCGCCAGCCAGCAGCAAGCATTTGAGACCCTTAAGCAAAAACTCAAAGAAGCTCCCATCCTAGTGTATCCTGACTATAATAAGGAGTTCATCCTATATACCAACGCTAGCAATCTTGCTATTGGAGCTATTCTGGCCCAACTAGACAACAAGGGTGTAGACTATCCTGTGGCTTACACTTTCTGCATGCTAAACAAACATGAGAAGAACTATAGTGTCACAGAGAAGGAGTGTCTTGCCGTGTTGCATACAGTCAAGCAGTTTCATCACTATGTATATGACCCACTTCACAGTTGTCACTGACCACGCTTTACTTAAGTGGTTATAACAGCTTAAGGATCCTGAAGGGCGCCTAGATAGATGGGCTCTACGTCTACAAGGATATGACTTCACTGTGCTACATTGCCCTGGGATTCAACACCAGAACGCTGATGGGCTCTCCAGAATGCCCATTCTTGCTTTGCATCCTGCAGAGGCTGATTGATTATACAAACTAATTGGGTACCCTTCTTCTTGAAAAAGTGAGACAGAAGAGATCTGACTGGCCTTGTCTAAACTATCCAAAGATACCCTCATATGCAACAATCAGCTCTTCAGGAAGGTACAAGACCAGTATCTGCCTTATGTACAACCCAGTCTTTGCCTCTCATTGGTGTTGCAAGCTCATAAAGAGACTGGGCATGGAGGCATTGCCAAGACCTTTGACTGGCTTTAAAAGAATTACTTATGAGAGAACCTTTGCTTACTGATCCCAGACGTCATAGCTAGCTGCCACAACTGCCAGCTGCAGAGGCCTCAAGCTGCTGCCCACGAGTTCAAATTAGTTCCCCCGCAACATGCCTTTCACATTGTCAGCATTGACGCGGTAGGTCCTCTCCCCCACTCACGTTCTGGATGTTTCTTTATTCTGATTGCTGTTGATCACTTCAGCAAGTGGGTAGAGGCTTGCCCTAAAAAGGACATTTTAGCTAATACAACTGCTGCCTTCCTGTTACAAGATGTTTTCTATCAACATGGCTGTTCTCAAGTGTTGCTCTCAGATAATGGGACTAACTTTAATGCCAAGCTGATAACCTCTGTTGTCAAAGCTTTGGGATCACATCAGTCCTTCTCTACCCCCTACAATCCTTCTAACAATGGGGCAGTTGAGTGTGCAACTTCAACACTGGTCTCTATCATGAGGAAGCTCACCTACTCTGAGGCTGCCAACTGGGACCTATAATTACCTGCTGCTCTCTTTGTGTACCGCCTTGGCAAACATTGTGTCACTGGATACTTCCCTTTTGCTATGTTATATGGGCAAGAGGCTACTACGCCATTGCTCTTGGGGGCCCCCTGCTTACCTCTGATAAGGCCATGAATCCTGACAACTACATCAAGGATCTAGTCAACTGCATAATTGATATACAGGCCACTGCCTACACTTCTGCATGCAAGACTAAGATGCTTGAGCTTTCTCCCAATAATGCTGGACGCTCCCCCTGTCTGAATTTGATGTTGGTGACCATGTACTTTACTACCAACGCAGAGTAGGTGGTTGCACACATAAGTTGGACTCTCTGTGGATCAGCCCTTTAGAAGTGACCTTTAAACAAGGGTCCAAATACACTGTAAAGCTCCTCTCTAGTGGCCATCATTTTGCTTGAGTACACGCAAAGTTCCTTTGTAAATACCATCCCCCTAAGGCCAATCTAGGGGAGGGCAATGTTGTGAATACTGCTATTCACCATGTTTCATTTTTGTCTTTGGTGGGCCATTTCAAAGACAAATCTCTTGCTTTTGCTTTTGCCTCTCAAAATGAGTTGATGACTGAATCAGGAAATACAATTGTTTGGTTTCTTGACTCTTCGCATCTCACTTGCCCCACTCATGCTTGTGGCAAGTGATCCTACTGTCATAGTATTGTTTTGTGGTATTTCCAACCAAAATATATTCCATTTCATATTCACCAATAAAATCTAAGTTCTATTCAAATTTTCATCTTTGTGTCTCCCAGTACTTTGGCGCCTCTCTAGTCATATCTAGTAGAGATTATTCTTCCAGGGCCACAAGGTAATTGCATAGCCTTCCCTGTCATCTAACCAAGACTTAGTACAAATCCAATCCTAAGGTTAGGATTTCCCATTGTGTGTCTGTGCTGCGCCTCAGAACATGACATAGGGGCACCATCAACTAAGAGAAGGGACAGTAACAGGAGAGAAAGGACCAAAACCAAGATTGAGCTAATCAAACTGATGGCCAAAATGAGACTAAATCTCATACAATCTTTTTTTAAAATAAAGATGACAGCCAAATAAGATCAGGGGCACACTGGCCAAAAATGGGGAGGGCAAAGGGGGAAAGGAACACAGACAAGGACAACCGGAACCAAATACCCAGATGATGATCATCCAAAATTGGGAGCTAAAAATTAGACTAATTTTAAAATAGTGCAACATAAATGCTAAAAGGATAGGAGAGCCAAAAGTGGGTAAAGTAGGGAACGGGACAGGGGCAGGGAAATTTTGAACAAGAACTAGTGCAGGCGGAGGAAAACAGCAATGCGGATCAAACCCAAAGGAGTACAAAAGTACAAGAAATGTGTAAACATAAGAATATATAAATACATTCTATATATCTGCCAAGATAATACCAAGGGAACACCCAATCTCTTTCATGGATCGCAGAAACACAGGAAGAGACCTGCATTCAGAAAGAGATTAGGCAACATGCGGCCGGTGCAGCAGTAGCCAAGCAGCAGGGGGTAAAACATGAGGATTTGACTCTTGGTGGCATATAAAAACAACAAGGCAACATTGAAATTGACCCATTTGTCTTCATCCAAAGGAGGCAGCTCAAAAAAAACAGCAAATACTAGGCCCAAGGGGACCAATCATATCAAAGAATAAAAAATTAAAAGGATTGGCTGGCTTGCCCAAGTAGTAGATGCATGATTCAAGCAGGAGGGAGCTCAACATTGTTTGGATTAATCATATTATGAAAAAAACCAATGATATCCAAGACGTTATTGAACTGTACCAGGAGACAGCCAATTGGGATCAACCATGCGGCAAAATAGGAGCCAAACAAACAACCAAGGGTACTATCAAAGGATCTGTTGACACTGAAAGTTTTTTGTTGCTACTAGGGTGAGAGTAATCTAGCCAATTGAAAGTGACAAACAAAAAAGAGACCAACCAGAAGCATGAGTTCAGGATCAGTGAAAGAGGCAAGACAGGTGTTTCTTTTTGATTGTTCAATACCAATCATTGACTGCAAGGCAAAGCAAAAGCAGGAGAAAGTATGGGCCAGAGTAAGAGTAACCTTTCAATGCAGGCCCAGGCCGTCTAGCACAAAATGACACAAAGAGAAACTTGCTGCAACAAGGTAAGTTGTCCTTAACTAAGTATATATCAATCTTCTCTAACAATAAAAACCAAAAATTTGATGGCTAAGGGTAGATAAATTTTGCATTACTAAGAGAAGGGGGACCCCAAAGAAAGAGTACTGACCAACAACAAAACGGGCCTGGCAAGGAAGAACGGAAAGGGAAAAGGCAGTGGGGAAGATCAGCCAACTGGGGAGGGGGGAAACCAGGGAAGATTATCAGGGGGGCATAGATGAGCTGTGGGGGAGCAGGAGTGAGACTAGAGCCTTTGAGTCTACATTTTGTAAATTTGCAAGGCAACCCAACCAGGAGCTCAACCAGAAGCAAAAGGCTCAACTGCCAAAACTTTTGGCTTCATCATTATGTGGGAATTGGGGAGCAGGTTAGGAGTAAATAAAACCAAGCTCTCAATCACAATAAAATTGCGGTTTCAGCAATAACCAAAAGGTTGTTGCCAACAATTCCTGGGTAGGTCAAAAGGGGGAAGGAGTCAACTGAACACTGCAAAGCAACAGATAAAACAAATGACCAAAGTTACTAACAAATTTAAACTTTATTATATTAGAGAATGATGAAGCAAGGTCTTTTACAGCTCTTGCATTCATTTAAGCAATTGAATAGGATTGGGGTGGTAGATTAAATGTCACAAACCAATTGACCGATGATATGAGCGGATACAAATGAATTTATTGAGGCAAGAAGATCTTGAAAAATTTTGAACAGACATATTCAAAAGGAAAACTGAACCAAATAACATCAGGAATATGCTTTGAATGCAATTACCACTGCTCCTGGCCGCTCTTGCACATGACATTTAACCAGAGGTGTCTCTTGGGTGGGTTAGGTGGAGGCATCTTCTGAATAATTCCAAAATATTAAATTGATGGCTTTTCTTGGGCTTTTTTGGTAACCTTTTAGATAAATATTCAAACATAATTTGGTAGAACTTCCCAAAAATTTGGCAGGAATTGAAGTGGAGGCCTAAGGGGGAAGCATAACTTTACAGGTAGGATCACTTGCCACCAGCATGAGTGGGGCAAGTGAGTTGCGCAGGATCAAGAAACCAAACAATTGTATTTCCTGATTCAGTCATAAACTCATTTCAAGAGGTGAAAGCAAAAGCAAGAGATTTGTCTTTTAAATGGCCCACCAAAGGCAAAATCAATACATGGTGAATAGCATTATTCACAACACTCCTTAAGGAAAGCCACATGAAACCTGTTGTTCTCTTGCGCAGGACTTTCAGCTATGCCAATTCACTCCCCTCTATTAAGAAAGTCATTCTTTCTGTGCCTCTCTTCCCCTGGTGGAAATTAACCTGCCTCACACTATATAAGTGCAATACTATCATAATAAACACTAGTTTTGTCTTTACACCTTTATATTCTTCTGTCCTTTTACAGGCTGCCATTATGCCATCAACAGGTATAGTAATAAGAATTTGGTCCTTGACTAACTGTTTGTAGAAATTAGCAATCCTTTGCTGCTAGCTCTATGACATCCATAGCAGAGAAAAACTTTGATCCCCCTAACCTTCTAAGCACATCATCAATTTTAGGCAGATGATAAGAGCCCTTTTGGTGAGCAAGTTCAGGCAGCGGTAATCCATCACAACGTGGTGGCCTCCATACTTCTATTTGAGGATCAACAATGGGGAGGCCCAAGGGCTCTGAGAGAGAGCTAGTAGTCCAGCATCTAGGAGCTGCTTAAGCTCCTTAGAGACCTGAGCATCTTCTACCCTGCTGTGGCAGTAAAATTTGGTACAAAAGGGTGGGGCATCACCCGTATATATCTGATGAATAACCCCCTTTGCTAGTCCATAGTTGGTGGGTCCAGAGGCAAAGATATCCTAAAACTGATCTAGAAGTTCCCAAAATATTTTTGTTGAATGGGTGACAGTTGTGAGAAATCTGTGCCAGTGAACAGGGAGAGAACCGGAGGGTCTCCTTCAGGCAACTTGAAATCACTAAACATTCCAAAGGAGTAGAGGGATGCCACTTGCTCTGAACCTAATATGCGGCCATGCCCAACAACCTGGCTCTTGGTCACCTGCATAGGCAGCAACTGTTTTAAGTTTGACTCCCTGGTGATTGACTCCCTTAAACTTGACTCCCTGGTAGTCAACACTATAGTAAAGTGAGAATTCAGCTTTTGCCCTGATTAACAACTGGAAATCAACACTTTTTTAATTGAAAGACCTTGATGTACTGAAAACTATTAATAAAAAATTAAGCCTTACAGATATGGTATACTAAAGTGACCCCAGAGTGCTCAAAAATGCAATAAAAACAGTTTTCTAATTAATAGAAATAGGGAAATAAGCAATTATTTCTCATTTTTTTTATGTAATTTACACTCTTCATTATAAAAATATTTTTTATTACCATAAAAATTAAAATTCCAATGAGCCAAAAATAAACACACACAACAAATAAATATATGCAAAATATGAAGAAATATCAATATTTTTTGTTATAGTTTATATAAGCACAACTGTGAATATCATATGTTTTATTTGGAAATTAACAAAAATCAAGATATTTCACTTACTTTCTACTATAAATAATTATCTCAAACTTACCATGAATACATAGAGCAATCACTGTTATCTAATTAAATTAAAAAACTTAAAAATTAAAGCTAAAAACTAAATGATCAAATCTAATAAGTAAAAATTAAAATTAAAAAGTTAAAAGTTAAAAGTTAAAATCATATAACTGAGCAAGCAAGCAAGTTTATTCCTCATCATTCTTTCCCTGTTTCATTTTGGCCCCTTCCAGGACGGCAGTGGCAATAAGCTCAAACTGCTGCTTAAGCTCAGAGGCCTTATACTTGTATGTGGCTGCACCCTGGATGGCCTTGGTGAAGAGAGTACAGCGGGTGGTTGGCTTGGTGGGGGGGACACAGTTGGAGAGATCTCAGAGCTTGGAGATTGTTTTCTCTTGCTCATGCAGCAGGAGATAAAAGAATTTATTAAACTTCAGATGAAGCCCAAAGTTGGCTTTAAGGTGCTTGTGATAAGCCTCTAATGCCAAAGTGGTCTTCAGCTCCCTGTTGACGGCCGCCTGGTACACGTTCCAGCTGGCCTTGGTGCAGGCCTTGCCTTGCCTCTGTGTGATGACCTTCCCAATCCACTGGGGCTCAAAGTACTCAAGGAAAGGCTTGAATTCCAGGTGCTTCACTATGTAGGGATCCTTTGAGAGCACCTTGAACCCCTGCGCAGTGTGCTCTGGCTTTAAAAAAGCCAAGGCACTGAATTGTGCCAGCACAAATCTGCAGGTGTCCAAAGTATTCCTCTGGCTCAACCTACTAAGCTTGGTGTGGGCCTGCACGTTACAAGCAACTGCTTGGCGGAAGTGGAAGTGGCACCCCTGGACCTCCCCACTGAACAGCTGCTCAAATGCATTGAACTGAGCAGGCTCAAAGTCCATAATGCACACACAATGCCCAAGAGCTCTTAGCCTTGCCTTTTCCTCCAAGTCCAGGGTGGCCTGGTCCTTGTCAGAGGCAGGTGGGTTGGTGTAAGTGTGGGGGGGACTTCTTGGATTTGTCATTGTTGGCAGGAGGAAGGAGGGCAATTGCTTGGCGGAGAATCAAGAACGCGCGGGTATAGATGGTCTCAGTGGCCCCAGGAAGAAGAAAGAACGCAAGTGGAATCACCCGGATGTCAATCTGGGCATGGATCATTTAGAGCTGCTTGAACATCTGGGGGCAAGTGGCAAAGGTACTATCAACTAGCCAGGTTGACGCCCTTTTCAACTTCATCAGGTTCTGCTGAGTTGAGTAGCAGATTATGCAGTCCTTGGTGGCAGGCTTGTTGTCATGAAGGAAGAAGCGCTCCCCACTCAGAAGCTGCTTGAGCTTATGGGTAAGCGTAAGCTCTAAGAGGATGTCTAAAACCTTGGGAGAGGGGGATTGGCAGCAATACTCTTATTGATAATGAACTTAACTAACTGCTCTTGAGTTGGCATCAACTTAAGATTGTTGGGTTTGAGATGTTGCAAAGCCTTTATGGCCAGATCAGAAGCCCAGAGATGAAAGGATGTGGGTATTACTTCAACAAGGTACCATTTTAACATCCAAGTGATTAGATGATTAGGGGGCTCACAAGTGTGCTCCCCCTTCTCCGCCGTTACTTGCTCCCAGACCTTGATGTTTAGCCAGACCCTGCAAGTCTTATCCTCACATATAAAGTGCTTGCTCTTGGTCTGCTGCTTTTGGTTGTTGTAATTGAAGATTTAGTTGTCAGCAACGTAACCAGGGCTTCCCTTTACAGACATGATTGGGAAGTAATGGGGGAAGCGCTTGGGGACTTTAAACTCTCTGTCCACATTACAGATATTGTGGATGACCAGTGGATCCCAAGCCACATGACCAGAAGCTTTGAACTTCTTGGAGTACTCCTCTGGCTCATCTTGGGGATCAGATGAGGGAAGGGGGAAGAGTCATCAGGAGGGGGATGGGAAGGGTTCTTTGAGGCCTGCTTGAATGCCTCCTTTTTCTTACCAGAAGAAGAGATGGGCTCCTTGGCAGCCTTTAATTTCTTGATATGCCGCTCCTTGGTGGGCTTGGAGTCAGTCTCTGAGTGGTAAAAGGAGTGGTTGGTAAGATCACCATCAGATTTATTGGGGGAGGGATTTTTGGGGGAAGGTGAAGGGGATGTGGAAGATGAGGGTGGAGGAGTAGGAGGAGATGGGGTTGGAGACTTTGCCTTTGCAGGCTTCTTGGCACGCTTGGGAGTGGAGGCAGTTTCTTTGGAGCCCTTGGAGGCTTGGCGCTTGGGCTGTTGGCTGTTCTTGTATGATTTTGTCTAAAGAAAAGTTTAACATTTTAAATAATAGAAGTATGAAAGATATAAAACACAGAGGTAAAACAAAGTAAAAGTTAAATGAAAAGTATGCAAATAAAGTTTTATTTATCAAGAAAAACATAAAAAAGTAAATAGAAGCAAAATAGAGACTCAAAGTATAGATATAAAGGTTAAAACATAGAAAATAAGTGAATTTATGTTAAAGCATCAAAGATGTTAGGTTCAGAATATTATCTTTATGTTAAATCAATGTAAAAGTTTAATTGAAAATCAAAAAAAATATGAAAATTATATGGAGAGCAGCAGAAAAAGTAGTAGATTATTATTGCAAAAAAATATAAAATTATTATGTGGAATTTTTTTATTGAGAGTTGAAAATTCAAAACATAGTAAAGTGTTGGGTTTGGCACTGTTGATCAGCCAGGAAAAGCTGAATTCTCACTGTCAAGTATGCCGGAGTTGAGCAGAAACATCAAATTTACTATGTTTTTTACATATAAAACTTGCTTAAATTTAAAACAAGTTCAAAATTTAACCCAAAAGCAAGGCAGTATTATATGCTCAAAAATTAAAAAAATACAACATAAGTTAAAAAAGTAAATAAGTGGAAATGTGTTTATTAGTGGCTAAGGTGTGCTGGGAGGAGCTGGGAGTGAATTATTTACCATAGTATTTGTTAAAATGTTAAAAAGCTCTCTGTACTAATCCCCAAGTTAAAGTGTTGAGTGGGTGAGTGTTGAGTGGCGCTCATAGTACGTCACATATTAATTTAGCCTTAATTCCAAGCCTTTGATTAGTTAAATCCGAAACCAATTGGGTGTCAAGTGGATAGAGTCAAACAAAGAAGGTGTTGAGCTTTAGTTTTTATAAATTACATATGAAATCTCTTAATAAATTGGGCTTAATTTATGTGGCACCTAATCCAAAAACCCAGAAATGACATAATGTAAAACAAGTGGGGTATTTGATTAATGTATATACCACTAAATCCAGTATAATGGTGCTTGGGAGCTTAGTCAATGACTATGAACACTAATAATAAAAATATAATAGTAAATAATAAATTTCATATAAGTACATATGTATTTTATTAATAAAATTAAATTTTGGCTTAAAAAGTGTTGAACTGGTCACCTTTTGGTTTAGAGTGTTGAACACAGGTTTTTTGATTTCTATTAGTAAATTTACTTATAAATTGCCCCTTAAATTGGTATTTTAGCTAACTGATTTATTAACTGGAGTTGAGTTTGAGTAAATTTAACCTTGTTTTTTTGGTTTCAATCCCCTAAATTACTAGTAAAAATTAGCTTAAATCAGTTAAGCCAAAAATACTAATAGATTCACATATGCAGCACTCAACTCACTGGTACTCAACAAAGTGTCAAGTACCAGGGAGTCAATCACCGGGGAGTTAAACTTACCACAGTTGCCATAGGTAGAGTGGTCAGGTCAGCCAACAACAGCTGTACAGGCTCCTTATGAGTTTGGTCCAAAATCTCAGGGCATAACCAAGGCTCTTTACAGCTTAATGAATCAGGTGAATATAGCTCCAGAAAGAATTTTTAAGGTAGTTTGTAGGATATCTAGGAGTCTAAAATCACTTGGAAGCCTGGAGGAATGGTAATAGCTGCAGGAGCAAGTAGAGGAACACCTTCCTTGGCGGAACAGGAAGGAGGAGGGGAACACATAATGGAAGAATGAGTCCTGTACTTGAGTGAGAAGATACCAGTGAGGTACTCAAGCACACAAGACTTCAGACGTTTTCCCGGCAGACATGGAGGTTCTTCAAAGATTAGAGGGATATCATACCCTAAGAGCAATATGTATCCATCTCTAAGGTTCACAATTCTATTTTACTCCCAAAGGAACTGTGTACCAACCAGGAGATTTTAACTTTTTTTTCAAGGACAACAGCAGGGGATGTCATAAGAAGCTTCCCAAAACTCATTGGCAGGGCTGAGTAAGCACCAATGGCTCAATCTTGGCCATGTCAGCTGTACCATATGATTGAGTATAGTTGAGGTTAGGAGCCAACTTAAGTTTTTTCATTAACTTGGACAATACCACATTGACTGGAGAGCTCGTGTCTAAGATAGCCTTGATCTTAGCCTTTTAGATTGATACTTCCATACTAGTAGTATCTTTCCCAAAGGGGGGTAAGACAGCCAGCACATCCTGATCTGCTTCCAATTCTTTCTCCCATTTGGCCAGCATGCATTGTAAGGCAGGAATTTTCTTATACACAGTCCACAAGGGGAGAGATAGGGTCATATTCTGAAAGAGAGCTTCTTCTAGTTCAGCAGCCTCTTCAGAGGAATCTACCAGGTCAGGGGAATGATGAGCCTGAGCCAAGTAAGGACAAGCCACTACAGCATTAGCTTCATTCACAGATGGGCAAGTTGTAGTTGTGGTTTTCCCTGAACGTAGCTTGTAAGGGACAGAGACTGTCTCTGGGACTGCCAGCACCAAGTAGCCATAACCATCAGACTCATTGCAGTCAGAGTCCTCAGGTTCATAATCACTAGAGAGGTTATGGAACAAGTGAGGGATAGTTGGGCCAGCCTGCCAGGATTAACAATTCTTCCTCTCTGGAAACCCGGGCCTGGGAGCAGGAATTAAAACTGACCCTGGACCCTCCCTGGGGCCGCTGGGCCGCCTTCCTGTGCCTTTCTGGGATCAAGCCCCCACAGGCTGATACCAAGAATATTGGCCCATGCAGTAAAACAAGCCAAACCAAGGAAATTATTTCACCAAATGGAAGACTAATCACAGCGCCTAATAGAGGTACTGATAAGGCAACTATTAGCTTAATGTACTTGAAGTCTACACCAGCAACTAATCAGGAGCCAACCCAGGAAAGAGGCATGGGCCTGCGGCCCAGTCCAATGACAATGACACTAAAGCAAGATAATCAGGTAGCCAAATTAAGATTCTTGACCAATGAAAGAACTCCCCGGCCAAGTGCCATTTTGCTGCCTCTGGACCCAAGCACCCAGTTCCCCCAGCCCTGCCTTTCACAATGCCCTGATGAATCCCCCATGGAAAATGTTAAGTTTGAGGTGAGGTACTATATAGACCAAAGGACCCCGCGCTCCAAACTTATTGCCATTTTTGAATAAAGATTATGTTAATTTGGCTCACACAGCTATTGTCTTATTTTGTATTTGCTGTTTTCCAATTCATTTCAAGATCTCCAGGCCTGCCACCCACTGTTTTCTGTCCTCCTGGTGTACCCATTAGACCCGTCAATTTTACCAACTGCCCTCTGAAATCTGAATACAAGGATTACACCCCAGATGCCATAAAATATGCAGCCTGGGTGCCAATTTCTACAAATAGTTAGTCTATTACTTCTTTATCTTAATACTATACCTAATGTGATATAGTGACAGCCTGGGTAAGGATAAAAGAATATAAGATAATAAGACAAAACTGGTGTTTATTATGATAGTATTGCACTTATATAGTATGAGGCGGAGGAATAGCCACCAGGGGAAGGGAGGCACAGACAGAAAGACTTCCCTAATGGAGGAGAGTGGATTGGCACAGCAGAAAGTCCCACACAATAGAACAATCAGTTTCATGTGGCTTTCCTTAAGGAGGCAGATATAAATAACTTTGTTGTTCTATTATCAACCTTGGAAGTAAAGCCCATGCCTTATGCGAATTTTAAAGGCGCTTTTAACACCTGTTTTAGAGGCGTTTTAAACATCTTTATCCTTAGTAAAATCAGGACGCAATAAAGAAATTGCGCAACCGTTCTGTTGCTTGACTCCTAGATGGACAACTTAATGTCTAATCCATTCAATCTGCTACATTTCCCTCCACTGGATTAGACAACAGGGTCAATAATAGCTTGGCGTCTCTAGGTAGCAACTATGGTGTTGGGGTCAAACACATGTCTTGTTAGGTGGGGGTTTGTTGCCCAATCCTTGATCATTGGCTTTGCAGATCTGTAGGTAACCAGTTGTGTTTCCTGGCTGCCATTCAGGTGGTAGAACAGTTGGTGTGGTACAGGAAGAGTCTTGTCAGTCTCCAATAAACACCTTGCTCTTTTATTCTTATTCCTCATACTTTGGTGCAACACTATTGCAAACAGGACAAGAACCCATGGAATTTTTTAATTAGGTTTTTGTTTTTTCAGGTTGTTGTCCTAATTGGGACTTACTCTTGGTCACTAGAAGCAGCACACATATACTGAGCGTGTACTCTAGTGATTAATTGCCCAGAATGGGGCTCCTTAAGGGTGTAGGAGTTGGGGCCAGTCTTCTGGATAACTTGAACTGGGCCTTGCCAAAGGGAGGCAAGTTTGGATTTGCGGCTGTACCCTCTATTGCTAGGGAGTAGACTGAGTCTCCTACCCGGTAAGTGGGTAAGGTGGGGCGTTTGGATGCAGCTTGTTCTAGGTCCTGCAACTTATGGTTTAAGTTTACAGTATAGGCCTCTGATTGCAAGTGAATAAGGGTTTGAACAAGCTTGTTGAGGTATGCCTAAGGGACACAGCCAGGCTGGGATTTACCAAGGAATATAGTAAAGGGGGAAGTCCTGGTTGCTGGCCGTAGAGAAGTTGAAAAGATGGCTTGCCAGTGGCACAACGGTACCCAATATTATATGCAAAGGTGGCCGCAGGCAGGAAGGTATCCCATTCAGTCTCATGTTAGTGACTGAGCTTCCAGAGTGTCTGGACCAGGCTCCCATTAGTGCACTCTATCATGCCATGTGTCTGTGGGTGATAAGGAGTGGATAGTGTCCCACAAATCCCCATCAGTTGGTTGAGGTGGGGGATGATATAACTGGTGAAGTTGGTACCATTTTCTGTCAGCAGAATCTGGGGGCAACCATGTTTGTATATGATATTCTCAAGGATGAACATGGCTGTCACCAGTGCAGATTGGTTGGGAATTGCCTTGGCCTCTACCCATTTAGTCAGATGGTCAACAGCCACAATGATGAACTTGTTGCAACTGTTGGTAGCTGGCAGGGGGGCCACTATATCAATGGCTACAGTGTGGAAGGCAAACCCAGGGCATACAAGTCTGTGTTGGAACTTAGCAACCTTAGGTCTCTCAATGTTGTAGCCATGACAGGTGGCTAGTGTATCTACTACATCAGTGTGCATTCCTTCCTAGATGCAGTGCTGCTGTAACAGGGCTAACGTCTTCTGTATACCACCATGACCAGTAGTCTTGTGAGCAGCCACCACTGAGTCCATGCGTAGGTATGGGTGTATGTAGGGTAGCCAAGAGTCTCCACAAAGCTTCAGGAGTTGTCCCTTAGAGACCTTGGTATCAACAGCTAGCTTCTTGAGAGCTCTCTGTATCTCTACTGGCTCCTCCCCCCACAAACAAGGATTCTCCATAAGCTTGTCATAGATAATGTCAGCCATGGGGGAAACTAAGGCAACAGTGGGAAGGCGGGAGAGACAGTCAGCATTCTGGTGGGCTGCCCTGGCTCAATGAATAATCTTGTAGTCATAAGCCTGAAGTTTAATGGCCCAACGAGCCAGATGTTCTTTGGGGTCCTTGAGGATCTTCAGCCATTGCAAGGAGGCATGGTCTGTTACAACTGTGAAATGTATCCCATGTAGATAGACTCTGAATTGTTGGTAGGAGTATATCACAACCAGACACTCTTGCTTGGTGATAGTGTAGTTCCTCTTGTGAACGTTAAGCGTACGCAAGCAGTATCCAACAGGGTGTTCAAGTACTTTGTAGTCCATTTGGGAGAGAACACCCCCAATTGCAGTCAGAATAGCATCTGCATGAACCAAAAATGGCTTGGAAAAGTCAGGGTAGGCCAGTACGGGGGCTTCAGTCAGTGTTCCCTTGAGAGCATTGAAGGCAGATTGGCACGCTGGACTCCAGAAGAATTTCTTATCAGCTTGGATAAGCTGAAAAAGGGGGTTGCCCAGGGATACAAAGTTGGGGATGAAGCAACAAAAGTACCCAATCATCCCCAGGAAGACCTGTACGTTCCACTTATTGGCTGGGATCTGCATTTTTTCAATGGCACACCTTCGAAGGTACAGGGCAGAGTCCATCTTGGCTAATGATGAACCCCAAGAACTCAAGGTGCTCCTTGAAGAAGTTGCACTTGTGTGGCTTGAGCTTAAGATTGGCTTCAAGTATCCTCTTGAAGACTTCCTCCAATTGTTTTAGGTGATCATTAAGGGTTTGGGAGAACACATTAATGTCATCCAGGTAGACCAAGACGCTAGTGAGTTTGAGGTTGCCTATCACTGCATTAATGACCCACTGGAAGTTAGCTGGGGCAATGGAAAGACCTTGAGGCATCCTTGTGGGTTGGAATAGCCCTTTTTAAGTGATGATTGCACATTTTTCTTGATCAGCAGGGGGTAGATCAATCTTCCAGTACCCACTTATAAGGTCCCTGGCACTGAAGAACTTGGTGCCACCCAGTTGGTCCAAGGTATCATCAATACGAGGGAGGGGATATGAATCCTTCTTGGTAACAGCATTCAGTTGACAGTAGTCAATCACCACATGGGTACTGCCATCTTTATTTTTGACAATCAGGAGAGGGGAAGCCCAAGGGCTTTTACTGGGGACCAGTAAGTCAGATCCCAATAGCTTCTGAAGCTCCTTGTTACCCACAACATGATTGGCTTGACTGCGCCGTACAGGTCTGGAACAGATAGGTGGACTGCCTTGGGTGTCAATATGATGAGCAACATCTGCAGCCTTGCCCAGGTCATAATCATCCTTGGAAAACACATCCTTATACTGGGCAAAGAGATCCAAAGCTTGATCCTTCTGCTCTTTGGAGAGGCTGGATAGGGAGTTGCAGCTTATGACTGATAGCACCAGTGATTGCTCACAGGGTAGACCCAACTCAGAGAAGTTTGCAAAGGGGGAAGTCTCCTACAGGTTGTCATGCTCTTCCAGTTGTATATAAGCCAGAAGTTGGTGTTTGGAGACAACCATAGCTTCACAACTCATGTTGGCCAAGAGCATAAGTACCTCCTTCTCACTTGGCATGAGGATGCCTGGTGCAACCCATGGTTCTAGTCTGGAGGTATTAGGGATGCCAAAGATTTCTCCTTGAGTGCCAGCTGGTAGAGCTAGCAAGAGGCCTGTATTATGAATCACCTGAGATCCAGGTGGAGTAGTCACATTACAGGAGGCGTAGACTGGGATACCCTTGGCTTCCCCAATTGAGAGAGGTAGCACCTTGACCTTCTTACTACGCAGTGTATAGGCAACTGGAAGCTCTCTATTGGCGTACTCCAGATTGATGTAGTGCAGACGTTTTAACACTTCTTCTAGGGGTTCCAGGTGTTTGTTATAGATGCAAGAGAATACTTTAGTGTCATCCAGATAGACCAGGGCACATGAGGGCTTGAGGTCCCCCATCACAGTGTCCATAGCTTGTTGGAAGATGGCTGGGGCATTAGAGACCCTGAGGCATCCTGGTAGGTTGGAACAGCCTTTGGTTGGAAAGGATGGAACAATTCTCTGGATCATCTGGAGGAAGGTCAATCTGCCAGTAGCCAGGTATCAGGTCCATGGCCAAGAAGAACTTGGATATGGGGACCCAGTAGGCAAGATCTTTTTGCATTCTCACAGTGCAAGAATCCAACGTTTCTGATTAAGAGGCAAAGTCAATCAGCAGAGGGGCATCAGAAGGCTCTGTGTAAAGAAACAACAAGTGCCAGGGTCAGGCACAGGCTTTTCAGGGGGGAGAGGAATGGGGGGAGAGAAGGGAGGTGAAACCACAAATGCAGCCAAGGATTTCTCCTTGTCCTGGCTGCTTAGTAGTTTTTTGAGTGATCCTCATTGTACTCCTCAATTCCAGAATCATCAGTGAATTCTTCCTTGCTCTGAATAGCCTGAGGTTTAGTTTCTTCAGAACTATCAGGAGTGATGGAGGGATTGCTATCAGGTTCCCAGGGAGACTCCAGGGTACCTTCTGAAGGTGCAATGAAGGAGACATTATCTTCATTGCTTCTGTGACAGTGGTGGGAGTCAGGAAGGACAATGTAGTAAGGATCTTCTGAGAGGGGGAACTATCAGCTTTAGAATTCCCATGCAGTCCCATGTGAGTATCAGGGGTACTAATTGCTGAGGCATCTTCAAGGTGCTTGCTTATTTTGTCCTGAAGGGAGTCAGAGAGAGCACGTTGAGCATCCAACTCATCTAGCCACTCTTTCTTTTCCTGAAAGGCCAGAACTAATTCCTCTTCCAGAAACCCCATCTGTCTCTCTTGAGCCTTTATAGTATCTTGAAGATCAGAGAATCCCATGGTACAGCTGTTATGGATGTCTTCTGGCTTAGGAGTTTTCTGTTGATGATCATAGAACTCCAGGGCAACATGCTGATTCATCTGGGTGGGTACCAAGGAAGAAAGTACATGTTCTATCTTGATCATCCATAGAGCCATTCCAGAGTGGGAGTGAACAGCTTATGATATATTTTGAGCAAGGTTGGGGGGCCAGAGCAGGGTCTAGAGCAGCTATCAGTTTGGAGGGTTCCAGAATTAAAGGAGATTCCATTGGGAGGACAACCAGAAGGAGAAGGAGGAAATATTGACAGCATATTTCCTTCATCAAGGCAGGGTCCAAGGAGCAGGAGACGCGGTTTATGCTAGTTGCTTCAGCCAAGGGTCAGGCTGGATTGGTATAAAGGAGGTAAGGGCTTTTTCAATGGAGTTCATCCAGGAGATCATACTTGATTGGGAGCTGTCAATTTCCAAAAGCTGTTGGCAGTTAGGCAACCACTGGCTTAGTCCTGGTTGACCATAGAAAGAGCCATAGAGTCTACCAGATAGAGAGCCAGAAGCAGTGAAGGTTGATCCTGGAGTGGGTTGGGCAGAAGGAGCTGCAGGTATAGGCAAGGAAATCTCTCCCTCCACAAAAACAAGGCTGCAGGGGTAGGAAGAGAAGAAGCTGTGGTTTGAAGAAGCCATGAGCGCCAATGCTGTAAAATATGCAGCCTGGGTGTTGATTTCTACAAATAGTTAGTCTATTACTTCTTTATCTTAATACTATACCTATTGTGGTATAGTGACAGCCTGGGTAAGGACAGAAGAATATAAGAAGATAATAAGACAAAACTGGTGTTTATTATGATAGTATTGTATTTATATAGTGTGAGGCAGAGGAATAGCCACCAGTGGAAGGGAGGCACAGACAGAAGGACTTCCCTAATGGAGGAGAGTGGATTGGCACAGCATAAAGTCCCATGCAAGAGAATGACCGGTTTCATGTGGCTTTCCTTAAAGAGGCAGATATAAATAACTTTGTTGTTCTATTATTAACCTTGTAAGTAAAGCCTGTGCCTTATGCGTATTTTAAAGATGCTTTAAACACCCGTTTTAGAGGCGTTTTAAACGTCTTTATCCTTTTTAAAATCAGGACGCAATAAAGCAATTGCACAACTGTTCTGTTACTTGATTCCTAGATGGACAACTTAATGTCTAATCCATTCAATCTGTGACACCAGAAAAGATACTCAACCTCAATCATTTGGCCCGCATACAATCTGCAGTTAGATACAACCAACAAGGCATGTGGATATTTTTAACACCCAAGTTGTTCAGAGGGAAATTCAACTATATTCCTGCTTACAATCTACCCATGGAACTGCCTGTGACCCCAAAACCTATTCCTGCTTCCTCACCCAACCTCCCAAACAAACATTATAGCAAGCTGTTTGGGACTGTGTACATCACCCTCACAGGGGAGATTGACACTACAATCCCGGCTGCCGGCCCGTGGTCCTGGGTGGGGAAGTCTGCCTCCTACCTTTTAAAGTTAGCTCCCCTCTTGTGGTGGGCGTTGCCTGCAAAAAACCCAGCCCAAGTTACCCCTGAAAACAACAGGCCAGCCGCTCAAGACTGGATCCCTGACACAGCCAAGGGGAAAGATTCCTTGTCAGAAGAGGGATCAGGAGGAGATGGGGGAGATTAGTCAGTAGAGAGCGTCTCTGCCTCTAAGCTGACCTCTCTTTTCCCGCCTGCTTCTTTGGGTTGCAACCCTTTACCCAAAGATTGGTGCAGGTACATGAGTGATGTCCTATTTGACCACAGTTATGGCATCCTTGTCTCTTAGACTGCCCACTTGAGCCCAGAGTCATAATGTGTGGAGTACAGGAGGTGGTTTCTGCATTGTTGTCCTTATTTTTGCGTACCACAGTACCACCATGAGTCAAGTGCATATCTTGTAAGAGGGTCTTGATACTCTTCATTGAAGTAAGGGAAGCTTTGTGGGCCTTGAAGTGCAGACATAGGAGTTGGTTCACCTCAAAAGCGTTTGAACATGTTGTGTACACTTCCCGGGGAGTTAATTAGCAACTGGTGATAAAATGTTGTCCTTCAATGTAGAAACAATTGGCAAACTCAACCAAGGTTTCTTTGGGCTTGAATTCAATATGCATAAACGCATCTTTCTTGACTTCCAAGCTGAGATCTCCTCCAAATTCTTCAATTAGGAGTTGCTTCATATCCTCCCAAGTGACAATAGAAGGGAGTTTGGGGACCACAACTTCTTGGCATGTGGTATGCAGGCAGGTAAAAATATGTTCCTTCTTAATTTTATCAGTGGCCCTATGCATTGAAGTCTTGTAGATTGTCAGAAAGGCAGCAATGGTACAGGTTTTAGGGTCAAATATCTGTTTGAACAAAGGCTTATAATTGGGGTCAATGGACAAGGAGGTGGATTGACTGTTGTCACCTGGGTTTAGAATGTTAATGTGGAAATTGCCCTCAAACTCAGATTCAGCAGCAGGCTGTCTAGCCCAGAGGAGTCAAAGGCTTTACTCTAGGCTATCCAAGGTAGAGCTGCTCTGTCCACTAATATCTCTAGCGGTGGCGGCAGCAGCTCCAAATTTCATCAATCTTAATCTGTTGCACTGATAGAGTGCCAGCAATCCCATTGAGGCAAGTGGTCAGGGAAGTGTCTGAGCAACCAAGGGGATGACCTGTCCATTAATTATCTCAGTAAAATGAGAGAGGTTTTGTATCTCTCTCTCCAATGTGTCCTACCTATTAGCAACATCATTTGTTACTTCTGCTAGCTGATCCAGGGCAAGGGCACAGTTGACCTGGGGTTGGCCTTCCAAGCCAGGACAACAACCAAGATTGCCATGAGCAGGAGTACTAGCAACTTCAGCTTCCTCTTTACCTTTAGATTCAGAAGAAAAATCATCAGGATTAGAGAGGCGTTGTCTCAAGTACTTGATTTCTCCTTTCAAGGTAGCTACTTGGTTGGTGAGCAAAGCAATGCAAGGGTCAGGCATAGGCTCTACTGGAGGAGGGTTTTTAACAGCAGATTGACGCCAAGTGGTAGCTTTGAGCTCAGCTATGGCTTCCCATACCTTGGCTTCAAAGTCAGACAGGACCTCAACCGGAGGAACAGGAAGTGTCACCTTTATGGATGCTACTCTATCATCCACATAATTTTGTTCTTGGTAAAGATTGTTGCCTAGTGCAGCTTTATCTAGACCATATTAATGATGCAGATGGTGGCCCCAATTATTGACATGAGTCCCAACCAATTTGAGCTGAGAATTAATATGTTCTCAGAATTGGTTAAGTTCACTAACCAGAGTCTCAAAGCCCTGGTAATGCTTTAGCAGAGAGGCCTTAATATATCTACACATGTTGCTTGATGCTCATCCAATTTGCACAGTTGATCCTTGATATATCCAGGGAGCAAGGAATAAAGAGATTTCAGTGAGGAGGTTAGGTACTTCTGGGAGGCCAGCAAGTTGTGCTGGTTATCCAAAATACACACAGAGAGACTGTGGGACCATTCTTGATATGCCATATTTTGAGCATGGTTGTTTAGACAGCAGTGGCTACAGCATTTAAAAGCTGGTTCTGGGATCCTAATGCAAGTTGATGGTGAACCAGGGCGGGTTGGATAAACTGGTTGACTAACATGCCAATTGTATCCATAGACTCCATCAGCGCAGGGGGAGAGACCAAAGTCCATGAGGAAGGAGTAAATTCTTTGGAAGCATAACTGGGACAGAGACCAGGGATAGTGTGCATTGTCATAGTGCCTGAGTGGAGAAGAGAGCAGGTGGCAGCACAAGCTTGTTTGTAGTTGAGAGAGAAAGCTGGAAGGGGGCCCACGCGGGCCCGGGGGACAGCACCAGTACCATGGGAGTTGAGAGGGCATTTTTGATGTCTTCTTCTAGAGGAGGATCAGAAACTTTAGGTTTTTTGGTTACTTGAGAAACAAAGGGAGAAGGACCAGAGAATTTGTGTGGGAACGGGGTAACCAAGGGGCTTGCAGCCCCTGTAGTGAGCACCATTATGTTGTGTTTGTCTCCTGGGGACAACATCCAGGAGGACACAACAGGAAATCCTTATAACAAAAGATTTGAGGTTCAAAGCTAGCCTTGGGTTAGCCTTCAGGGCAAAACTAAGGGCACATACCTTAATTTCCTGGAATACAAGATGAAGAGTTCCTTTTGTCAAAAAGGAAGGAAAAAGCTTGAATAGTATTAAAACTAACACAAATATGGATAAACTTGTATTTATTAGGTGAAATGATTCTACTTAAATAGTAGACAAGAGTTGATGATCACTCATTAGGTGACAGAGTGGCAGAAGGGGTCACATTGGGATGAGGTCATACCAGAATCAGTCAAGGACTGGTATGATATTCTGGAATGGGTGAATATTGAGCCAGGCCCATTTTCAGAAGATGAGGATTTCCCAAAATCAAAAGCAAAACCAACTAAATCTTCACACATATCAATATTTGAAGGCCATATCAAAATGGTATTAACGGCACAATTTACAAAAGATACAAACCAGATATAGTTACCCACAACAATCAGCCATACATAAAGATACCCCTAGGGAAACCCTCCACAGTAGAACAAGTACATAAATCTACAACACATATGCCTCAAAACTAAAATAGCAGAAATAAAAAGGCTCAAAACATAAAAAATAACCTCTACAGAGAAAGCACTCCCCATCAACTCCCCAGTCTGGGTCCTGGCTGGAAACAGAAAGAAGCTAGACTGAGTACACAGAGGACCAGGAAGAATCATCAAGTACAGGTCAGACAGGAACACCTATCTAGTGAAATTCCAATGTGCCAAAGACCCTGTCATCAAGAAATACCATAGATGTTGTGATCTGAGGCGCGGCACAGAGTCACAATGGGAAATCCTAACCTTAGGATTGAATTTGTACTAAGTCTTTGTTAGAATGGCAGGGAAGGCTATGTGATTATTTGTGGCCCTAATTGAATAATATCTGCTATTTGTGGCTAGAGAGGTGCCAAAGTACGTGGAGACACAAAGACAAAAATGTGAATAGAACTTAAATTTTATTGGGTATAGAAATGGGAGTTATATACTGTGTAGCTTTACCAAAAAACAGTGCATGGACATTAGAATCACTTACAACAAGCATGAGTGGGGCAAGTGAGTTGCGCAGAATCAGGAAACTGAACAATTTTATTTCCCAATTTAGAGCCAGATTCATTTTGAAGGGCAAAAGCAAAAGAGAGAGATTTGTCCTCAAAACAACCCATCAAAGGCAAAATTGAAACATGGTGAATGGCAGCATTCACAAAATTGCCCCCCTCTAGATTGGCCTTATGGGGTGTTACTTGCAGAGGAACTTGGCATGCACATGGGCAAACAGTTGACCACTAGAGAGGAGTTTTACAGTATACTCTGATCTTTGTTTGAAGGTCACTTCCAAGGGCCCAATCCACAACAAGTCTAGCTTATGAGCTTGTCCTCCCACACTATATTGATAGTAGAGAACATGGTCTCCAATGTTGAACTCAGGCAGGGGGGATCTCCTGGCATTGTCAGGGGTGAGCTCTAGCAGCTTGGTCTTATAGACAGACGTGTAGGCAGAAGCCTGGATATCAATGATTCAATTAACTAGATCCTTGATATGCTCATCAGGGTTCATGGCCTTACAGAGGAGAGTAGGGGGCCCCCAAGAGTAATGGGGTAGTGGCATCACAACCATACAGCATAGAAAAAGGGTAGTACCCGGTGACACAATGCTTGCTAAGGCAATAGGCAAAGAGAGCGTCAGGTAAGTATAGATCCCAGTTGACGGCGTCAGAGTAAGTGAGTTTCCTCATGATAGAAACCAGAGTTGAGTTTGCGTGCTCAACTGCCCATTGGTGGAAGGATAACAGAGGGCAGAAAAATACTGATGAGACCCCAAGGCTTCAACAACAGAGGTCACTAACTTGGTGTTGAAGTTAGTGTTGTAACTGTGCTGTTTTAGCAGAGTTACACGGGAGAAATATTTAGAAGATAGATAATAATTTTTATATGAGATAGTGATTATATAGTTCATGTTAATCAAGGATAACAGGAACATGATTGGTGATCACATGGCTGGATGGAAGAGGGGGGTGGCTTGATCCTGGTAATGAGTCAAGTGCCAAAACAAGGTATCCACCATAAAGGATCATCATATGTTCATGTTGTTGGATTTGGTAATTTGATTTGGCTTCCTAGTCTGGCTTTGAGTGACCAGATAATCAGATTGCAGGGCACAAACCTGCTTGGTTGGAACCTTGCTGGCCGGTCAAGCCTGCGGTTTTGACATTAGTCCTATTGTCAGACAACAACACTTGAGGGCAACCATGGCGGTAGAAAACATCTTGCAACAGGAAGGTGGCATTTTTCTTGACAGTGGTGTCCTTAGTAGTGCAAGCCTCTACCCACTTACTGAAATGATCAACAGCAATTAGGATAAAGCAGCAACCAGAGCGGGATCAAGGGAGAGGTCCTACAGCGTCAATACTGATAGTTTGAAATGCGTGTTGAGGGGGGACTAGCTTGAACTCATGAGCTGTGGCTTTAGGTTGTTATAGTTGGCAATCATGGCAACTAGCAATAACATCTGGGATTAGCAAGCAAAGATTTCCCAGAAGTAATTCTTCTGGAGCCAGGCATGGGTCTTGGTAACGCTTCCATGTCCTATCTCTTTATGAGCTTGAAGCACCAACAAAAGGCAAAGACTAGGCCTTGCATAGGGCAAGTAGTGGTCTTGTACTTTCTTGAAAAGCTGATTGTCACAAATGAGGGTGTTTTCAGATAACTTAGAGAGGGAGACTCAAAATCACTCTGTCTTGTTCTCCCATGACAAATGATATCCAATTAGTTCATACAGCCAGTCAGCCTCAGCAGGGTGTAGGGCAAGGATGGGCATTCTGGACAGTCCATCAGCATTCTGATGTTGAATCCCGGGGAAGTGCAGAACAGTGAAGCTGTACCCTTGCAGGCAGAGAGCCCATCTAGCTAGTTGTCCTTCTGATTCCTTGAGTTTCTGTAGCCATTTAGCAAAGCATGATCAGTAACCACAGTGAAATGAGTGCCATACATATAATGGCAGAACTGCTTGACAGCATGCAGCAATGTGAGGCATTCTTTCTCTGTTACACTGTAGCTCTTCTCATGCTTATTCAGGACACAAGAGGTATAAGCTACAGGGTGATCCACACCTTCATTATCAATTGAGCCAAGATAGCCCCAAAAGCCAGGTCACTAGCATCATTATATAGGATGAATTCCTTATTGTAATCAGGATATACTAGGATGGGAGCCTCTTTGAATTTTTGTTTGAGGGTCTCAAAGGCTTGTTGTTGGCTGGCGGTCCATTCAAAGGGGACGTTACACAACAGCTGGAATAATGGTTTGCTAGTGTCAGCAAACTTGAGGATAAACTGTTTATAGTATCCCATCATGCCCAGAAAGACTTGAACTTCTTGCAGGTTGGTGGGCAGAAGCATTTTGTCAATGGCCTCAACTTTCTTAGTCATGGGGCAAATTCCTGTCTGAGTCACCTCATGCCCCAAGAATTCAAGGCGTTCCTTGAAGAAGGCACACTTAGATGGCTTGAACTTAAGTCCAGCTTCACAAATCTTTATGAACACTTCCATATGGTGGGCCAGGTGGTCATTAAAGGTAGCACTGAGGACATTTTTATCATCTAAGTACACTAGAAAACACAAGAGCTTCAAATCACAGAGGATGGAGTCTATGGCTTGTTGGAAAGTAGCTGGAGCATTACAGAGCCCTTGTGGCATTTGCGTAGGCTCAAACAATCCTTCAGAAGTGATGAGCGCAGCCTTCTGTCTATCTTTGGGATAGAGATCAACTTGCCAGTAGCTAGAGGCTAGATCCATGGCAGAGAAGAACTTGGAGCCCCAAGGCAGCGGAGAGCATTATAAATGTGTGGTAAAGGGTAGGAATCCTTTTTGGCTAAGGAATTCAAGTGTCGTTAGTCCATCACAATACAATGACTTCCATCCTTCTTTTTTAGTATGAGTAAGGGGGAGGCCCATGGACTTTGGGAAGGAGCAAGCAGTCCAGCGTCTAGAAGTTGCTTGAGCTCTTTAGACACCTTAGCATCTGTGGCGGATCCAGGTCCAACCAGCCCATCCTGCCATTATCCTGCCCTTGAATCTTATTCTCATTACCTTCCTTTGACAAAGCTTCAAAGAGCTTTGTCTCCAGAGAGGCAATTTTATGGGAAAATGCTTTGTTATCATCCCTCCAACGGGCCATGATCTCAACACTCTTTTCCTCTCTTGCCCTTAAAGCCACAATTTCATGATTTGCCTTTGCTTTCACTTGTTGTAAGATTTTGTCCCATCCTACTAACAGGTTCCAGGAATCCCACACATAGATTTGGTTTCCTTGGGCAGGAGTCCCTTCTCCACCAAGGACTCCTCAGGCACAGTCTTGGTGACCTCCAAGCTTGCCCAAGCTTCCTCCAACAAACTTGTAGGAACCTCTTTCCTGGCAGCAGCAGTTTCCATGCAAAGTACTCCAAATTTGGCCCTTTCAAAATTTAACAAAGAAGACATAATAATTGAAAAGTTAGTTGAGGGGAAAGCGTCAAAATTGACAATATATTTGTTAAAGTGTAGCTGTTTTTGCTTATATACCATTCAGGGCATATCTGGCTGAAAACCCCTCCAGTTCCTGAATCAACCTATGATTCATCCCGCGTGATCTATGATGTTTGAGTCATCCAAACCTAGATCTTTACCTAAAAGATCTCCAATATTTCTCAACCTATGAGAATCAATCTACAATAGGAAGAAGTCACCTGACTCCATCCATCCCAATGTACCAATTCAGCATGGAGCTTCCTCAGCTCCCGGCACCAAAACTCAAACTAGGCGCCACTGCAACGCCCAGGAACTTTCCCAGGTGGTGCCATGGTGCCCCAGCGCCTGAGAAATTTGATAGCGGCGCTTTTCAAATCCATTAGGCGGCGCGGCAGCGCTTTTAACCCAATGAATTTGCCAAAGCGGTGCTTTTAACCCAAAATTTGAGGGTTTAATTATGGTTGACCTTAACCAAACTTCTTGACATAGTCAAGACAATTTAACCAATAAAATTAAATCCTCATTAATTATATTCCCTTGTATTTATTTATTAATCTTCCTGATTAATTAAACCGTTTTTGAGACACCCAGTCTCCCAGATTGACTTGGCCAATCTTGCCTCCTATTATTTTATTGAACCTAGATATCCAGTTTTCAGGAATCTTAACTTTAAGACTTCCAATCCAACATATCTACATGCAATAATAAGAAAAACAGAGATAACTTTATATTTCAGAGCATTTATTTGGCTAAATACTCAATAGTGACTGTCGTACGGTCACAGCATCCTCTACTTGACTGTGGCAGTAGGGTTTAGTGTGAAAGGGGGGATCATCACCAGTATCAATCTGGTGAATGACACCTTTGGCTAAATCATAATCTGTGCTATCCTTAGCAAAGATATCCAAAAACTGATCCAGTAGGTCAAGCACTTCTTTCTGTTGAACCAGAGATAGCTGTGGAAAGTCTTGAGCAGTGAACAATGATAGGACTTGTGGCTCACCTCAGGTAAGTTAAAGCCCTAGAACGTACCAAAGGGATGTAGTGATAGGACACCAGGAGCATTCAATAACTTGCCATAGCCAAAAACCTGCCCTTTAGACACATATATGGGGAGAGCAGTCAATTTGGTGACCAGTAGTTGAACAGGGTCTTTATGAGAGACATCCAAGATTCCTGGGCAGAGATAGGGTTTGTTGCGTCCTAGCAAGGGAGGAGAGTAAAACTCCAGGAATGTACACTCAGAAAGCTAATATAATTTTTGGGAGTCTAGGATAACCTGATACCCAGGAGGAATAGTCACAGCAGAAGTGGCCAAGAGAGGAATCCCTTCAGACGCAGGAGCCATGGGAGGGCACTTCATGTTGAATGAATGAGCACAGTATTTTAAAGTGAAAACACCAGTGGGATATTCCAAGGCACATGTCTTGAGGCACTTCCCAGGAACTTTAACTGGCACTTCAAAGATCAAAGCAACCTTGTATCCTAAGATAGAGAGGTAGCCGTCCTTTAAGTTGATGATCCCATTATATTTCCTAAGGAATTGAGTACCAACTAGAAGGTTGTAGCTCTCATTCTCCAAGACAACGGCAGGCGCGGCCAAGAGTAGCTTGCCAAACCGCATGGGAAGAGCAGAATAAGCTCCTATAGTGCAAGTTATGGGCAGCCCAGCTGTGCCATACAACTGATGATAGTTAAGGTTGGGGGCAAGTTTGAGCTTCTTGACAAGCTTTGAGGAGACAACATTAACAGGAGACCCCATGTCTAAAAAGCCTTAATTTTCACCTTTTGGATGGATATTTCCACACAACAGTAGTACAACCAAAGGGAGGGAGGACATCCAGAATGTCTTGGGCTTCTGCCAGTTCTTTGTCCTGCTTTTCAATCATGCATCTTAGGCCCAGGAACTCCTTATAGACTGTCTGGAGAGGGAGCAAGACAGAAACATTTTTGAACACAGCATCAGCAACCTCAGCAGCTTTCTCAGAAGATTTGACAAGCACAGGAGATCTCTTGGCTTAGGTGAGGTAAGGGCAAGAGACAACTTTCTTGGCTTCATGCAGAGGCTTGGTGGTTGTTGTAGTTTTCCCAGAATGTAGCTTATAAGGGACTGCAATAGTTTCAGGGATAGCCAGGACGGAATACCCATAGGCGTCAGGTGTGACAGAAATTGCGGGATATTATGAAGCTGTTTCTAAGTGTTGGGGAATCACCACCCAAATCCACATAGAATTAATGATTAACCACCAATGTGGCTTCAAATATCTTTTTGTAAAATTTCTAATTGTAATACCATGATTAAGCAGAAAAATTAATCCTAATCAAAGTAGCCTAAGATAAATGGCCTGAGACAACATCAACAAATCTTCAGAATAAAATTCTGGACATTGGGAGGCAGCACAATTTTTAGTTTCAATAATGGGGAAGGAGCTTCAAATTGGTTGGTGTGAAATTAACATTGGGCGGCACCAACAACAAATTTCCAACTGCAGGACCCCATCTTCCAGAAATGATTCTGTTGAGAATCAGATTGTACAGAATATATTGTAACAACCCAACCACAGGATACATTGTGAAAAGTAAATTAGAACTTGGGATAAATCATTTTTATTGAGTAAAATTTTGGGAGGACTCAACTCTTATAGTTGAAACAGTGAAAATTATTCAATATATATCAGAGAAATCAACTAAGCAATATCACCTGAGTCTTGACCTCCTATTCCTTTCACATTGTCAAGTAAGTATCTGGTCCAGGTTGCAAAGAACCCTTGTGTGACTAGTTTCTGACAACCATGCTGATTGACAAGCTCATATTGGGTGACCCTCAAATTACGCCAATTTATCAATGTCAATTTGCAAGGGGGAACCAGTTTTAGCTGGCAGACTGGAGCAGCTATAACCCATTTCCAATTGACCATTTGATTTAAATCTGTTAACTTGGTCAATTTTGATAATGGTTTCCCGGCTTTTTGAGCCTTCTTGCTTGGGCAGATAATACCTGGCATGATGGAACCTACCGTGACATTACCCTCTGCTTTAGCCCTGGGCACAATACCATCATCTGGGAGATGGGATAAGGAGAAATTCTTGTGGGCAGGTGGGAGTTTTATTGCGGCCAAGGTAAGTTTGGGGTGGCCAATAGCAGTGGGATTGCGCTTGTAGAACTTGTGAATCAGATCTGGGGAATCAGAACAATTGTAGTGGGGAGCCCAGGAGTTTTCAGAATCAGGATAACCCTTCCATGACACCAAGTATTCCAATTGTTGTCAATTCTTGTGGGAAACCAAAATACAATTTAACTCATACTCAGGTTTGCCCTCCACAAGAATGGGTTGGGAAGAAGGAGTCTCTGTACCTTTAAAGGGAGTAAGAAGACATTCATGAAAGGTGTGGAAAATCTTGAAAGCAGGGGGTAAATCTAGCCAATAGGTGGAGGGGCCAATTTGACATTCAACTTTGAAGGGACCAACTTGCTTAGGCCCTAACTTACAACAGGGAACCTTCAGTTTCATATTGCAAGCATCAATCATGACTAGATTGCCTGGCCTGTAAGTTGGACCTTCCTGGCGCTTGCAATCTGCATATTCCTTGTAAGTTGTCACAGCAGCGGCAAGAGTAACCTGGAGCTCCTGATGAACCTGCTTCAATGCAGCATCCTGATCAGTTGCAGCTTCCATGTTGCTAACCAAACAAGGACCCATATTTGAAGAAGGGTTGTAACCCATATTGACATAGAAGGGTGATACTTGAGTTGATGTGTGAGGGGTGTTATTATATGTGAACTCTTCCATGTGTAGATTATCACATCAGTCATCTTGTTGCGCATTAGTGTAGCAATGTAGGTAGACCTCCAAACTTTGGTTTACCCTCTCCGTTTGTATGTTAGATTGGGGGTGGAAAGCCGTGGAACAACATAACTTGATACCTAGAATCCCAGTGAAAGCTTCCCAAAACTGATCAATGAATTGGGGTCTGTGGTCACTCACAATCTCCATTGGAATTTCATGTAAGGAAAAGATTATATTCACAAACAACCTAGCCGTTTACACCAAAGTAATTGTGGTTGAGCAAGGTACAAAGTGCACCATTTTTGTGAAACAATCTACCACCACAATGATTGTGTTAAACCCATTGGAATTGGGAAGTTCACCAATGAAATCCACCAACATAGACGTCCAGGATCCTGCAGCAGGCTGCAATGGAACCAATAAACCTGTAGTCCTGTTCCAGATTGCCTTAGATTGAACACATATCATACAATTGCAAACAAAATCTGCCACCTGCACTGTCAAACCTTTCCAGGAAAACTGGTGGCAGATTAGTTCCACTGTTTTTTTCCTGGGTGGCCTGACATTGGACAGGTGTGATGAGTCTCCATGATTTCATCCCAAATAGTTTCTTCTGGGACCCACAAGCAACCTTGATGATATAGGATGGGACCTATCTTATGATAACCCTGAGGCTGACCCACTGGGTTTTCACATGCTATCTCCAATAGTCTATAATAACCTTTGGACAGAGGTTGTAAGAACTTAACTTTGGAATATAATTCCAGTTCTGCACCCTCAGTTAAGGACATGGTAGCCAGTGTAGCAGTTGGAGACAATATGAAAGGTACCACAGCCTCATCTGGAATCATAGTATGTGTGTTAAACTTGACATCCACACTAGCATCCGGGAGATAAGAAGTATTCCTGCTTAGTGCATCAGCCAAGTGATTGTCCGATCCCTTAATAAACTTGTAGAAAAACTTGTATCTTGTCAGGTCACCATGCCATCTGGATTGATGACCTGAAAAACCCTGGGTTGTCAATAATACAGAAGAGCTTTGTTGTCAGTTCTTACTACAAATGGATGACGTGCCAACATGAGATGGTGATGCCAATGCTTTAAAAAATTCCACAACAGCCAACAATTCCTTGTTGTAAATCATGTAATTACGTTCACAAGCCTCCATCTTCTGGGATAAATACCCTACTGGCCTCTCAATCCCATTGCCAGCAGTCTGCAACAACACATCAGCCACAGCGTATTTGAATGCATCTGTGGAAACACAAAAGGAAGCTCAGGATCCACATGTCTCAACACAGGTGACAACAACAAAAAAGCCTTGACTTCCGTGAACGCATTTGCGCACTCAGGCGTCCAAACCATAGTTGTCTTACCACTAGCCAAATATAAAGGGGAAGTCACTTCAGACAGGTATGGAGTGAATTTCTTCAAGAACGTTCAAGTACCCAAGAAAATACGGAGTTGGGATACTGTCACAGGTGTGGCATACTCTCAAACCTCAGCTTCCTTGTCAGGGGCAATGGTGTGGCTATCCTCAAAGATAATATTACCCAGAAAGCTAACCTTATGTTTGAAGAATTCACATTTGCTTCTTTTAATGATCAAGTTGTCCTGGAGGATGCGCTCTACCACTGCTGACAGATGGGATTTATGTGACTCCTTATCTGAAGAGAACACTAATATATCATCCATATATACAATGGCACATACACCCAGTAGATCCACCAAGACGGAATTGATTAGTTGCTGAAAGCAAGCTGGAGCATTCTTCAATCCAAAAGGCATTACCTGGAAAAGAAAGATACCCTTCTTGGTTCTAAATGCCGTTAACCATTCCATTCCTTCTGCAATCCTGATTTGATTGAAAGCATTCAACAGATCAAGTTTTGAGAATACCTTTGCCTTCTCAACACACCTAGAGATCTGTGCTTTGAGAGGTAAAGGATAGGGATCAGGGATTGTGATGTTATTTAAGTTCCCGTAGTCAACACAAGGTCAAAGAGACCCATCAGCCTTTTGAACAAACAACAACAGAGAGCAAATTGACAAAGCCTTTTTAAAATTATAGCTCTTTGCCAGCATATCACAAGTCCATTCTTCCAAACATGTGTCTTCCTTATAGATTAAAGGGTAAATAGGAGACGCAATTCAAATCAGATCAACAGTAACTTTAAATTCAAAGTCAAACTGAGTGTGTTTGGGAAGGATCTCGCCTCTGGTAGCGTCAAACGCCGCGGAACAGGGTTGTAAACATTCCGGTAAATCTGAACTTGCGGGGACAGGGACAGGAACCAATTGAATAGTCTGAGATGATTGTTCCATTTTGGACATACCTAACAGTGGAATACAAATAGATATACCCAAAGAGTGTTCCACCTGTAACGCATTTTCTTTCAGTAAGGTGGATACATTATGATCTCTCCACCAACCCAAACCCAAAATGATAGGATACATCAGGGAGGAGCAAACAGAGAACCTTGCGGTAAAAGACTGACCTGAAACTACAAAGGTTACTGGCTTCTTCAGCTGGAAAGAGGGAAACGTCTGACAGTTCTCACCCCTAACAAGCATTCCCAGGTGGTACTTGAGTTGTAGCAAGTTGGCAGTCTCCACACTCATGAAGTTTTTGGAAGCACCTGTATCCAAAAAAAAATGGCTGGCTGATAGATAGCCTGACCATTATCAATGCTACTGTAAGACAATAAGTAACCAGAAGTAGATTTATTTGCAGCAAAGGTGGCAATCTTGGCAGGGTCTTTTTTCATTGGTGGTACAGACAGCAGCTAAGGAGGCAGGATGCTCCTGGAAGTAACACTTGATCATCTCTTGGACAGCAGCTGGAAGAACGGTGTCACAGATCCTGGATGGATTAGACATAAAGTTGTCCACCTAGGGATTAATCAACAGAACAATTGCGCAATTTTGCTATTGCATCCTGATTTTACTAGTGATAAAGACGTTTAAAACGCCTCTAAAATGGGTGTTCAATTTGACTTTCAAATGCGCATAAGGCACAGGCTTCACTTCCAAGATTAATAATAGAACAACAAAATTATTTATATCTACCTCCTTAAGGAAAGCTATGTGGAACCAGTTGTTCTCTTGAGCGGGACTTTTAGCTGTGTCAATCCACTCTCCTCCATTAGGGAAATCCTTCTGTCTGTGCCTCCTTGCCCCTGGTGGCAATTCCCCCGACTCACACTATATAAGTGCAATACTATCATAATAAAAACCAGTTTTGTCTTTACACCTTTATATTCTTCTGTCCTTTCACAGGCTGCCACTATACCATCAGCAGGTATAGTAATAAGAATTAGGTCCCTGACTGTCAGGGACCCACTTGGCAGGGAATAGACTCCCTAGCTGATGGGCCAAGGCCCCCACATTCAAACCTGCAATTATCAAGATGATAGGAACTGTGACCATGGCGAGATGTCCAAGGTGCCCTAGGTAAGCAAATCTTCCAAACATAGAACTGAAACAACCCAGTAAATAGTAACCCACCAAATACATCAAGAGATAAAAGGAGGTGTAAGGTCTAACCAGGATAGGTTCATCAGGAGGTGTAGTAAATAAATGACCAAATTGGAACTTGCATCCCCAATGTCCAGAAGGGTATTTGAACCATCCATTGGCAAGAGATTCCTTTTGGTGGGCTTCATCTGGAGAGGAGTTGTACCAGTCAGTTGTAGGTGTTGGGTTTTCCAATGCCAAAACCACTGGCAAGAAGTAAGCTAGAAACCAGGATAGGAATAAAATTACTCTCATGGCTTCAAAAATGTGTTTTATCAGAAAAAGAAGGAGTAGCAAGGGTAAGATAAATCTTTATTGTTGGAAAAATTTGAAATGAATAAGCTTGGGCCTTTAAATAGGCTTAAAATCATGGCTGAAGAATATGAGGGGAGCTTCTTGGGATATGAGGGGATTTACATGAGAGGTTGTGATTTATGACATACCTGGTTTGATTGGGAATACCTTATAACTTAATCTTATAGTTAATATTTGTTTGAGCAGGATCAGCCACATAGAAGCCACTAAGTTATTGATAATTAAGTGGTTAATGATCAGAAGATCTATTAACTTCATATGCAGAGCCTTGCCCTTTAGCATAGAGAGCGGGTTGTTGATTGAGCGGGTGCCAGGATTCAGCCCATCAGAGAGAGAGAGCAGTAAATGACGTTAGCATTTTTATAAGGAACCTTTTTGCTTTCAAACTGATTTTTGAATTTGAACTTGAATTGAATAGGCCAATAATAAAAAGGTAAATCAAAAGAGTTGGCTGTCTTCAAGCTAACATTCTCTTCATATTAGAGTCCTGGGTTCAAGTTTTGTTCTCAGCCAGTTTGGGAGGAAACATAGAACTAGAAATATTATTGTTTTATGCCTGTGTAATAATAGCCCCCAATCCATCAGTCATATTTAACAGGTAGTCAGTAAAAGAGTTCCTGATACTGACTAACTGTTCATAGAAACTAGCAACCCTTTGCTGCAACTTTTACAACAAACAGAGTTATCACAATCAATGGGAACAAGGGGCAAATCTTTGAACTTAACCACGGAAGACTTTGCAGGTACAACGTGCTGAAGCAATGCCAAGGAACTATCAGGGCCAGACACTACTGGGGCCTCCTTTACATTGGCGGATTTGTTCACCACCGCCAATTGCAACTGAGACAGGCTAGGAGGAGAACAATCTTGGCTTTGGTTGGAAGGAACTACCACATAGCAAGGGCCAGAAAACCAGGAGCGCACAGCGGGTTTATCCTCAATTACCAATGTACCTTGCTTGGAAGTAGACAGATTTGAGACCAGAGAAAGAATTTGGCTTACCAGGGCCTCAGTTGTGGTTAACAGGGAATCCCAAACTGCCAAATCCTGGGCATTCTGGTCAACTGCTAACCACAACGCTGAGAGTTTATTCACCTCAGGAACATTAATTGTACAGCAGTAGGTAAGAGACTGAGGAAGGAATATCAAAAGCAGATTAGTACCCTGATGGAAGGCATACAGCTTATGATATACTTTGAGCTCCTCAATAGATACACACAAATTTTTTAACAAAGGGTATAGAGATGCACTTTCAGTTAAAACGCGTGAATTGTACTCCACTGCGGACAACAACCATTCACAAGCATCCTCAGAAACCTTTGTCATCACATGGTAAACTTGGGATTTATGACTAAGGCTTGAACCAGAATAGAATGATAATGCTGACAAAACTTCACGCAAAATCTTGTCAGTAGGTAGAGCAGGAAAATAATCTGGATGCCAAAATGACATGACACGACGGAATAGGAAACAGAAGATCCAGTCTCAACAACTGCAACTGTAGATGGAAACCACAAATTAAAAACCCAAATTTAAAGCTCAGAAAGGAACTGATACAAATAAACATGATAAACGCAGATATCTTGACAGAGCAGGAGAAAAGAAACACAAATTCATGACAAACTGCTTCCAAAAACTCAGATGTAGAAGAGTTGAGTAATGTGACAGAAATTGAGGGATAGTATGAAGCTGTTTCTAAGTGATGGGGAATTACCACCCAAATCCACATAGAATTAATGATTAACCACCAACGTGGCTTCAAATATCTTTTTTTTAAAATTTCCAATTGTAATACCAGGATTAAGCAGAACAATAAATCCTAACCAAAGTAGCCCAAGATAAATGGCCTTAGACAACATCAACAAATCTTCAGAATAAAATTCTGGACATTGGGAGGCAACACAATTTTCAGTTTCAAGAATGGGGGAGGAGCTGAAAAATTGGTTGGCGCAAAATTAACATTGGGCGGCATCAACAACAAAGTTCCAACTGCAGGACCACATCTTTCAGAAATGATTCTGTTGAGAATCATATTGTACATAATATATTGTAACAACCCAACCACAGGATGCATTGTGAAAAGTAAATTAGAACTTGGGATAAATTTTTTATTGAGTAAAATTTTGGGAGGACTCAACTCTTAGAGTTGAAACAGTGAAAATTATTCAATATATATCAGAGAAATCAACTAAGCAATATCACCTGAGTCGTGACCTCCTATTCCTTTCACATTGTCAAGTAAGTATCTGGTTCAGGTTGCAAAGAGCCCTTGTGTGACTAGTTTCTGACAACCATGCTGATTGCCAAGCTCATATCAGGTGACCCTCAAATTACGCCAATTTATCAATGTCAATTTTGAAGGGGAAACTGGTTTCAGCTGACAGACTGGAGCAGCCATAACCCATTTCCAATTGACTGTTTGATTTAAATCTGTTAACTTGGTCAATTTTGATAATGGTTTCCCGGCTTTTTGAGCCTTCTTGCTTGGGCAGATAATACCCAGCATGATGGAACCTACTGTGACATCAGGATCTTCTATATCAGAATAATCCATGTCAGAGGCATCAGATATATTGTGTAATAGCAGCATAATAGGAGGAGCCTCAGAGTCAGCAATGGAGGGGGTACTGGAGGAGACTGGGAAGGATTGTCAACCAAGAGTGTCTCTGCCTCTAAGTTGACTGTTCTTTTCCTGTCTGTTCCTTGGGATCAGCTCCTTCAACTTGAGGATTGATGCATACTTTGGAATGGTGACCTATCTGTCCACAGTTATGGTAACCCTGGCGTAAAAGAGGATTCTGTGAGTTCATGGTAAGGATATGCAGGCCACGTGAAGACAAACCAGAGAAAGAGGCAGCAAAATTCTCTCGCACAACTGCCCCAGAATGGGTAAGGTGCATATCCTGCAACAGTGTCTTTATGCTCTTTATAGAAGAAAGCATGGCTGTATGGGCCTTGAAGTGAAGACCCAGGAGCTGGTTAACCTTGAGGGCTTTAGCGCAAGCCATGTATGCTTCATGTGTGGTCAACTGGCAGCTTGTGATCAATTGATGTCCTTACATGTAGAATCTATCTGAAAATTCAGCCAGAGTCTCCTTAGGTTTAAAAGCAATGTGTATGAAAGCGTCCTTCTTCACCTCCAAACTAAGGTTGCCACCAAACTCATTGATCAGAAGCTGTTTCATTTCTTCCCAGTTCTCAATGGTGGGCAGCTCTGGCACTACCACCTCTTTACAGGTCAGGTGCAGGCAGGTCGGAATGTTTTCCTTCTTAACCTCATCAGAGGCTCTTCTCATGGCAGTTTTTTAGATATTTAGGAAAGCTGCAATGGTAGATGTTTTAGGGTTGAAGACTTGCTTAAAGGTAGGTTTGAAATGTGCTTTGGGAGTTGGACCACTATTGTTGCTGTTGAGTACATTTATCCGCAGGGAGAATTCTGCTTCATATTCAGAGGGGGGGTGTCTGGCCCACAGCTGAAAAACACTCTCTTCAAGAGTAGTCAAGGTCTGAGCAGTGTGGGTGCCCGTATTATTTGCTATGGTGGTCTGCCGCTCAGTAACATCCAGGCGCTGGCCCTGTGCTGTTGCTACCAAGAACAGTTCAGCCAGTTGGGAAGTAAAAGACAGGCCCACCAAAAGGCAAGGGGTGAACCTGTCATTTACTGACGTGATCACTTCACTTAGTTCTTGTATGTCTTTATCAAGCTCAGAGTGATCTTGCTTCAGAAGGTCCACTTCATTGGCTAGAGATATCAACTCCCTAGCACAATGAATGCAGTGAGATCCTGACAAGCCAGGGAAACAACCATCTTTGCCCACAACTCTAGGTAGACTAACTACAGTTGCTATTGCCTCACGCAAAGTAGCAACCTCTTGTTGTAATTCAGCAACCTGAGCCGTCAGCGCAAGCACTTAAGGATCAGGCTGAGGGGCTTTGGGGGGCAATCCTAACTGCAGGTAGATGCTCTTAAACCTCAAATGGCATCCCAGAGACTCAGTTCTCTATCCGCTAACTCATCAGATGGAGGAGAAGATGGGGCATCTGCTTTGAAGGCAGACAGTTCATTTACTTGAGTCTGGAGTTTGGCAATGATAGTGGCAGTAGCAGCCCTTTCTTGATCAAAGTCCTTGCCAAGTTTGTGGAGGCCCTTTGAAGCATGGACAGCTACTTGGTGTAGTTGGTTGAAGGAGTAGGCACTGAACTTGTTGAGTTGCTGCACAAGTTGTTTGAAGTTGGTGAGATAGGTGTTTAAAGTAGAATCTACTTGGGCACGCCAGGGCTGTTCCAGCTGGTGGAACTCATGAAGGCGCTCTCTGAAATACTCGGGGATGGATTGGTGCATTCTTTTAATGGACTTGACCAAGCAAGATCGGGAGGTGACAGAGCCGCGCTGATTGTTGTATACTAAGAAAAACAGGGAATGGATCCACTGTTGGTAGGCAGCAAACTGGTCCCAGTGATGAGTAACCGCTGCTTGTTGAGACGAGATTTCTTGGACCTGGAGCCCCAACACCATTTGATGGTGGGCCAAGGCAGGCTGCACAAAGGACAATAGTAAATGTTCAGCAGAGCCAGCTGTTGAGAGGAGATGCTGTGGGAATTGTGGAGCTACAATCAATTTGTAGTATTCTGCCTGATTGAACCAAAGCTGGAGGCAAGGAATGGCCCCATCACGGGCTATTCCAAGGGCTACTGCCATGACTTGTTCCAAGTCAGGGGTACCCAAAGGGTAGGCCACTAGGCAGGAACCACTCCCAAGGTTCAGCACAGTAGAGACAATAAGCGGGTTGGTGATGTCTTCTTCAATAGGAGAACTGGTAATTTTAGGCAAAGTTGGCTCTTGTATAGGTAGAGGCAAAGGTCCTGAAAACTTAGTTGCAAAGGGGGTAACCAAGGGGCTTACAGCCCCTGTAGTGAGTACCATTTTTTTTGTGATTTGAGGCATGGCACAGAGTCACAACGGGAAATCCTAACCTTAGGATTGTATTTGTACTAAGTCTTGGCTAGAATGGCAGGGAAGGCTATTTGATTAACTTGTGGCCCTGATTGAATAATATCTGCTAGATATTGCTAGAGAGGCGCCAAATTATGTGGAGACACAAAGACAAAAATGTGAATAGAACTTAAATTTTATTAGGTATAGAAATGAGAATTATATACTGTGTAGCTTTACCACAAAACAGTACATGGACGGTAGGATCACTTGCCACAAGCATGAGTGGGGCAAGTGAGTTGCTGCAGAATTAGGAATCTGAACAATTGTATTTCACAATTTGGAACCAGATTCATTTCAAAGGGTAAAAACAAAAAAGAGAGATTTTTCCTCAAAATAACCCAACAAAGGCAAAATCAAAACATGGTGATTGGTGGCATTCACAACAATAGAACTTGCCTCCACCTTAGCAAAGGAGAACACTTGACCTGACTGATACCAACTAGAAAACAACTCCATGAACAACAGGAGGCAGCCGTCAAGACAAAGCCCCCTCCTGATGTACCAGAGTAATCCCTTAAGGGGGTGTCAAGGATCTGGATGTACAAGTATTCTGGCTACCACCAACTCACTTAACATCCAGTCATTGCCCAATTTGGTGCCCTTCCAATATACAGTTTGGCATACTGGAAATGGCAACCAAGAAATATCACCTTACTGTCCAAGTATCCAGTGGCTTGAACCCATCCTGCACATGAACAACCCCTAGGTTTGGTCCAACTAAAGCTCCGCCACAGCTAAAGCTATATAAGCCTAAAGTATTATTCAATAAAATATACTTCTCTTCTCTCCCATTTCCATATTTGAAGCTTCCCCAAAAGGTGCTCCTCATCAATAAAGATCATTAAAAAGCCTAAAAAAATTTAATTTCAAAAGATATAACTTTACACTTATCTTTAACCAAATTTTTTGCCAGCTATAACTGGAAACACATACCAGAGGGCTGCTGTAAAAGAGTGAAGCTGAGTGTAGCAAATCTTTGCTATTTTTGAAGCCTGCCTGACAGATCTATCATTTTACCAGATAGGGTATAAGATAAAGATTTCAAAAGTTAGCTAATATAAAAAAATAAAAAAATGTTTCCGCTAGGATACCTGGACACATACCCCAGGCGGGATGCCATAAAAGGGCAAAGTGGGCATAGCTCAGTTTTGTTCTTTTGGTATCCTTCCCAGCACCCCACGCTTGTTGACTACTTCTTGTTTGATGGTTAACACTGAGGTGACCCAGTCTATGTATGGATTTTTCTTTCTCAGCTAGTCCAGGCCAAGGACTATGTCAAATTGAGGAAAGTCAATGTCGGGTCCTTGGATGATGGAGTGGAGGTTCTCCAGCATGATGGAAAAGGGGGCAGTTTCCTGAGTCACAGAAATGTGATGTTCATCAGCTAAAACCATGTTCTTGATCCACAAAGTATTAGTGGCTAACTTGAACTTGTTCACAAAGTTTCTATTGAAAAGGGTACAGTCTGCACCTGAGTCCAAGAGTGCTGAGCCTGTATAACTTTGAAAGCAGAAAGGGTTGGACATTGGTTTATTGAGAGGTCTAACAATGGTGTAAAGTACTGGGTCTCTTGAGAGGACCTGGACCACAGGGCACTGATCCACATCCTCTGGGTGATATATGTCATTTGACAAAGTGGAAGGTTGGTGGGGAGAGCTTGTCTTGCTTAGTGCTCTCCCCAGGCTTTTCCCTTGTCCTGGTTATCCTGAGTGCTAGTAACTCTGAAGTGGGTACAATTAGACTGGCCATTATTCCTACTACTGTGGCCATTGGATCCCACAGGTTTGTTTTTTGTGTTGTTACCATTGTTAGGCAGAGGGAAATTGGAGTATCCTAAGGAGTGGGAATCCTTAGGTCTTTCCCTTTTTCTGGGTTTCACCTTGTGTAATGTATTAGATGTTTGCTCTGCTTTCTCTGCTTCACAGTACAAGCTATGAAGATCAGTTAATTGGTCCAAGTTCATGTGTCTCATTACATGCGGCTTGAGGGTGTCATAGTACATTAGGTGTGTGGCTGGATTATCAAAAGCCATATCTGAAGGGGCTCATAGGTGGAGCTCTTTGTAGGCTCGAGTAAGTTCCTTTACTGTACCAGTCTGGGTCAAGTGTTTTACTTGGCATATGGTTATGAGGGCTGTATTCTCCATTACAAACCTAATCAAGAAGTCACGCTTGAAGGTATCTCACTCTTTCTTGGTATGGTTCTCATGCCACTGTCAAGGGTCTGGATGAACAAGCATTCTGGCTACCGCCAACCTACTTAACATCCAGCCATTGCCCAATTTAGTCCCCTTCCAATATACTGTTTGACATACCAAGAATGGTAACCAAGCAATATCATCTGACTGTTCAAGTATCCAGTGGCTCGAACCCATCTAGCACATGACCAACCCCTAGGTTTGATCCAATTAAATCCCCGTCACAGTCAAGTCTATATAAGTCTAAAGTATTATCCAATAAAATATACTTCTCTTCTTTCTTAATTCCATATTTGAAGCTTCCCCAAAAGGCGCTCCTTATCACCACTGTTGCACTAGGTGCCTGTGTTGTGAGTAAGACAAATGGATATCTCCTCAATCCAGAACCGTTGTGGGCATTCCATTTGCACCTGTTTGTTCTGTGCAGATTGTATCCATGCAGTGGTGTTGTTGTTATTTGCTCCTGCAAATGATTACAGGGAGCCACTGCTAAGACGCTGGGCTATGTGAGCAGATATGATGCTCTTGTCAACAACTCTGGTTGTGATGGTAGGGGTCTGGAAGAATCCTTGTGCAGATAGGGTATTAAAGGCTGTCACTGGCATCACAATGTTCAGGTACAGTATGTACCCATCTGGTATTTTGGTTCCTGAGGTGTAGGGCGTCCAGTCCACAGGATGCCCAAACATAATTCTTTTGTATATTTGTTGACCAAGACAAGTATGGGCAACAGGAGGAATTTTGAAGGGAAAGGTAGGATGGAGAACCTAATTCTTCTACCAATGTTGTAACTGTGCTTTTTTAGCAGAGTTACAAGGGGGAAAATAATTGGAAATTAGATATATATCTTTATTTGGAGATATGGTTTATATAGTGGGAATGAATCTTGGATATCTGTATGTCAGGGACCCACTTGGCAGGGAATAAACTCCCTAGCTGATGGGCTAAAGCCCCTACATTCAAACCTGCTATTACCAAGCCAATAGGAACTGTGACCATGGCAAGATGTCCAAGGTGTCCTAGATAAGAAAATCTTCCAAACATAGAACTGAAACAACCAAGTAGATAGTAACCCACCAAATACGCCAAGAGGTAAAAGGAGGCATAAGGTCTAACCAGAGTAGGTTCAGGAGGAGGAGTAGTAAACAAACGGCCATACTGGAATTTACAACCCCAATGTCCAGAAGGATATTTGAACCATCCATGGGCAAGTGATTCCTTCTGGTGGGCGTCATCTGGGGAGGAGTTATACCAGTTGGTGGTAGGAGTTGGACTTTCCAAGGCCAACACCCCTGGCAAGAAGTAGACTAGAAACCAGGATAAGAATAGAATTCCTCTCATGGATTCAAAAGGGTGCTTTATCAGAAAATGGAGGAGTAGCAAGGAGTGGAATAATCTTTATTTTTGGAACATTTGAATAGAAGAAAGGTTTAGAGCTTATATAGCTTGCAAATAAGGCTAAGCATTTGAGAGGAGTTTTGGAAATGAGAGGATTTACCTAGTTAATCATTTTAAATTCACCTGTTTTTAAGTGTAATTTAAACAATTCCTTAATCATTTTAACACTGACCTGGTGAAATAAGAGGATCCAGAAATATCTTACAATGGTTGTGCTAATTAAGCAGTATGATAGCCAAAGATCAATTATTGAAAGTACGGAACTAGACCTAAAGACAGATAAAGCGGGTCACAGATTGGTTGAAATGCTGGAATCAGCCAATCAGAATTAAGACAGTAAGTGACGTTTGCACACTTAATATTAATACTTTCAAATTTGAAAGGCATTTTGAAAACAAAATCCGATTAAATCAAAGGGTAATAAAAAGATAATTCAAAGGTTTGTGATAATCTGATATTAACAATCCATTCTTTAGCAGCGTCCTGAGGTTAAATCTGGTTTCCAAAGGTTTTCAAAGACCAAATATAGTTGTTAAATATGTTGTTTTGTGTTTGTAACTGGGTGTCCTTAAAGCATTGGTTCTGGTGTTGGTTTGGATAATTGTTTTTGCAAAGGTTGTCCATAAAATTCAAGTAGTCAGGGAAAGAATCCCTGACACTGTAATACCCTGAAACTGTGGGTACCACTTGCAGCATGTATGGCAGCAGGTTGGCAAATTGGAACCCAGTCAAGGCAATGATGATGGGATATATGGTCATCAGCCAGTGGAAGACCTTAGCGTGTACGTTGTATCTTCCAAAACTCCCGGCAAAGTAGGTCAATATGTAGTACATGGAGATGTACATTGCAATGGATAGTGTAGAATGTGGAGACACCAGGGGAGGCCAGGGTCCAGTATGAGAGGAGTTCAGTTGACCAGGATTGTAGTGAGGGTCATGGCCTAGTCCTTCTGAAGAGGGCCCAAAGAACTCTGACCCCTGTTGGTAGCCTCCAATCCCAAGGCAAGCTGTGAGCACAGCTGTGAAGATGAGATGGTTCATCTTCCTTGGATTGGAGGGAGGTTGGCCGGGGCTAACTAGTAAGTTGACTTAAGTTTATAAGTTGAATTTCACTTTATTGAGGGTATTAATCTCAATAATAGCACAAACTGTTACTGAGGTGGGATCCTTTATTTATAGTACTTTTGCCTGTGCAAAGATTTACAATTGGGAGGGGGAAAACAGGGGATGTGAAATCCCAGAAGTTTGGAAGATAGGGATAGCAATTGGGACTTGGGAAGATGGCCAAACTCCTGTTCTCCTGCTATCTGTGGCTGGTTGGGAAGTTCTTGAGATAAACCAATAGTTCCCTGTTGCTCTAGTGCTAGGTGAAGATTGTGAGTCAACTCCTTGTCAGAAGTTATTTTGGTGCCAAGAACATTGTTTTGGATAGGATTTGGCCTTGTCCATGTGGTCAGTGGATTAGCATCCAATTGGTTGGTGGCAAACTTATTTTTAAAATCTGAACCATTATCCCCACCTTCTTCTGGAGGTGTAATATTGGTTTTAGAATTTTCCCTTGCATTCAGGGATTTGTTTGATTAGCTGTACTTCAGGAGGGTTTCTGATTGGTTGCAGGGTGGGCCCTGGGACCCAGGTGGGTGGCTGGCAGCCAACTGGGGCCCGGGGAGCGAGCGGGTGGGCGGCAGGGGCCTGGCTGGCAGCTGGGATGCTGGCAGGGGGCAAGCAAGCGGGCTGGGGGCTGGCGGGCACCTGCCTGGATGATAAATTAGTCTGGCGCCCACTAAGATCCAGTTTTTCTCAATTTTATTTTTATTTTCCCCAAATAAAGGGGGAAAGTCTTTATCAAATTTTGCCCCTTGAATTGGGAATTCAGCTATCTTTCCCCAGCTTTTCCTTTAAGTCATTATTTGATTTATGTCAGGAATATTCCTGACAATATCAGAAACATGATTATGGTGATCACTCAGCTGGATGGGTAGGGGGTGGCTTGATCCTGGTAATGAGTCAAGCGCTAAATTGAGGTATCCACAGTATGGAATCATCATCTGCTCATGTTGCTGTTTCTGGAAATTTGAGTTGACTTCCACATTTAGCTACAGGTCACTGGGAAGTTGGATTGTAGCTCACAAACCAGCTTAGTTGGAACCTTTCTGGGGGGTCAACCTCATTGTTTGACACTTGGTCCAAATTTTGAATCACATTTGGGGGATGGTATTTTTTCAATTAAATTGAATTATTTGTATTTTTATTTGAATATTTAAAAATGTGGGAACTCATAGACACTTTGAAAATTTCAAGTTGAGCTGTATATTTTTAAATGGACTAAATGAATTAACTGGAATCTGATTTGAAGCATTAAAATCCATCAACCATTTTCATTAAGTTTACTATGTTTTTTTGGAATTGCGGGATTGTCAAATCCAAGAACCAAATTTCAAATCATAAATGAATGCCACTAGTAAACTCAAATAATAAATGCAGGATTTGGAATCCAAATTGAATGTACAGTAAGGAACTAGGATAAATCAACCCAAATCAAGAAGCTCCACTCAGGATAAAATCAAATGAAAAATTCAATTTTGATAGCCATGTTTAGACATCAAAATTAAGTGAGATTGTTGCAACTAAACCAATGAGGATTCAGTACTTGGAATTGGGGAAGACAACAGTCCAATAGAAAGGACAGAATAATAAGAATAAGGTATTGTTTATTGTAGAATATTGTGATTAATATACTATATGGGGAAAGCCACAAGGCCACAAGGGGGTGGCATAGTGGAAAGCTCCATGTAAGGTTCAAAGCCAAGGAATAACTTGTGTGGGGATCAACAAGTTGAATTGGTAGCACTCCTAATTAGGATGAAGTACCCGCCATTTGATATTGCCATCAGATTAATCCATAACATTAGATACGTCAAGGGGTGGCTCATTGAGCGCCCCCTGTGTATTGTAAGATACGTTAGCAGGCGAGTCTGGAAACTTGGTTGCAACAAGATGTAAAATTGTCTAAACCCAGAATTTATACAATATTCTGCACTATAAATCACTAATATAGCAACCACAAACCCATATAATAATATATGAGCCACCCTCCTGATGAAGAATTTTTTTAAAAGTTTTTAGGCCTCAGTGTAGCCAGGGCCAAACAAACTTCTTTTCAAGGAAGAAAGAAGAGGTGGTAAAGATAAACCATCAGTTCACTACACTATGTGTTTCTGTATTGCTATTAAGGATTCTTGATTGCAGATGATTTTAGAAAATAATAAGAATAAAATAGAATTTTATACAGTACTTTTCAAACCTGTTGAGATAAAAATATATTAGTCAGTTTAGAACACATGAACTCAGTCTAAAAACAAAATCAAAAATTAAGGAATTTATATTAAATTACAATAGATTTGGATCCACTTTGATTTTGTTTTTAGACTGAGTTCATGCATTCTAAACTGACTAATATATTTTTATCTCAACAGGTTTGAAAACTACTGTATTACAATCTATTTTTATCAAGTTACATTCTCCTTTTTGTGGTGATTGTTCATTTGTTGTTAATAATGTGCCTGCATTTAATTGGATAGTTTCACCTTCAGTTGCCTTGGCAATAGGAAATCAAGTCGCCTCCCGAAACCAGTTGTGGTTGCAGAGGCAACTTGATTTCCTATTGCCAAGGCAACTAAAGGTGAAACTATCCAATTAAATGCAGGAACATTATCAACAGCAAATGAGCTATCAACACATCAAGGAAAAGATAACATGATAAGATAGATTGTGATTTATAATTCTATTTTATTATTAGTATTTTTTAAAATCTACTGTAATCAAGCATCTAAATTTTACCCATCCTAAAATAGAATAGGGTGATTTTTGAGAATGCCTGTGCTTCCTAAAAGAATCAGCACAAATCCACTCTAGATCCTTTGACTTCCTGTTTGAGACACCCATAAATTATATTTATTTCTAATTCACCTCATTTTTGATTTTAAATTTGGTTCTTGGATCTGACAATCCCATATTTTCAGATTCATTGATTTTTACATGTTGTCTATGATTCGTTTGAAATACAGGAAATCTCAAATCATACATCAGAATCCCGCATTCCTGATTCATGTATCCCACATTTGTTTGCTGTGTTTTGTCTTTAGTTAGTTGATTTATCTGCTCAAAGGATTCAAAATTTGCCAATTTAAATAAATAAAAAAGGTCAAATTAAATAGTTGATTTGATTAAATATTTTATTTTTTACTCAGCTGAGTTGCCCGCAAAAGTGATTTGAAATTTGGACCAAAATTTGACAATCCCGCATTTTTACGTTTAAGCTCTGAATTTACAGTATGGCAAAAGACTGGATCAAAATGTGGAGCTCGGGCTCCTAAAAAATCACCCTTAAATATAAATACTAAATCAATATATATATTAAGGATGAAGATTAGCAGCCTTTGGTGGGAGTTTAGTGTTGTTTAATTTTTGGTTATCGGAGCTGAGCCATTTGGCGAGCATACAGCGAGAATGTAAGGAACATAAGAATTAGGCACATCTCTTGGTCGCCCATTGTCGAAGAGAAAGATACCGAGCCAACTTTAGTGGGAATCAGGGAGGGCTGGAACGTAGCTATGATCTTCTCAGGTTCATCAAGGCGAATAAGCACTTGCTTGTTGGTGAAAGAGCCATGCCTCAGCCAGTGGAATCTCAGCAACTCACCATCCACGTCGGAGCATTCCATAATAGGGAGAGGATCGAGAAGAAAGACAATGTCTTGAAAGGCGTGGAAGTTGTAGGGCAGTTTAAGCTCTACCAAGTAGCGGGGCGGTTGTCCTTTTAGCGTGCGCCGCTGCATACTCCCCACTCGTGTCTCGTCGCCAAGGCAAAGCACAGCCGACTCGTGACCAGTGACGCTGTAGTACTTGAGCAGAGGCTTGCTCGAGGTTGCTGTACACACCCTCCAAGAGTGATTGCTGAGTCCATAGTTGAATATATGAAACTGTGTTCCTTGAAATCTCTTCCCGCTGTACACTTGGGCGTATGAGGGTAAACTATCCACCATGCTTGGCTGGAAACATTTCGTGGGGTTTTATAGCCAATCCTTATCCATCCAATCACATTAAAGCTTCCTAAATATCACCAATCAGGTTTTCGTTATTGCCATTGTAGCCAGACCAGCTGTAATAAGTATTCTCCAGCAAATCATCCTACTCACCAGAACGGTACAGTCATGCAATAAATGAACAATTTGTTTGCCAAGAACCCAATTCCTACCTTCTCAAGTCACTGGGGTCACCATGTTTATGGCATCTTGCATTGCCAACCATTTGAATTCTAAAGCCGCCATCATTTACAAATATGATTGGTTCATTAAAATGTCATATTAATAGACTGGATCATCGTTGTTTCTCTGTGCTTCGATTTCCTCAGTCTGGACTGTCTCTATTCGGAATAGATAGGTCAGGTACCAATTCTTTACTCAGTCAGATGAAATCTTTCTTGGAATTTTGACGACATGACCTAGTCATGACGCATCCCTTTGGCGCAGAATTATGCTTCACTAGCAACCTCTTATATCATCGTCTGGATTGAGTTGATGCTGATTTTATTCGCATCGATCTAATTTAGTTTAGCATTTATATACCGAAAGTGGGGAGCCCTAGACTGAACCGCCTCACCTGGTTTATCCTCACTTACTGCCATAATATCATGTCCCACAAGTTTAAGGACATCAAAATCCGGATTGATTAAATTTGCTAGTAAGTCTTGCCGTTCTGATTTTAATCATGTTTTTTAAAAAGTGTATTTTTAGTATTTATATTTATCGTAAGGTTGGGAACGCCACAACGCTTTGGTTTGGATTATTAAAGATATTTTATTTATATTTAGAAATATGTGGCCAATGTGCTGATATATTTAGTGAAAAGTGTGGAGCATTTCGGTGTCTCTCTTTTCAATACAACTTGATTGGTTATTATTGTTTGATTAAAAATAAGGGGAATATTCTAGATAACTTAGTCAATCCATACTTTCATGTAATATAAAGGTATTTTTAATCACTACAACACTTTTAAAAGTCCTTTTATGTCTTTATAATTTATGCCCACGTAGATCCATAAATAAAGAACTCCACCTCGCAATTTAAATGGCTTGGTTCCCTACCCCAAAGCCAATTCACATATGCTTATGTCTTAGTTTGGCGCAGGCTGAATAGGACAGATGAATAAATGCATTTCGCTTAATTCACGCCATCAGAATAGCAGAAAATATATATTAAATTTTTCAAGGGGTTTTGATCAAAAACCGGACTTTAGCTTCGATTGATTGTTAATATAGTGGAAATAAGAAGCTAGATCTTCTGATACTATCTAAAACTAATCATATTCTAAACAAAAGTATATAAATTTATTTGTATGTAGGGAGGTTTCCAGCACAAATTTTTCATGAGAGGGATGTTCTTATCAAATTCCTGCAAACTTGTTTGTATCTAGTGAAGGGTTCTGGCACAAGTGTTCCTGAACATCCTGGACAATTCATGAATAGTGTTTTTTAATCCAACTTGTTGGAAAAATTATGCACAGGAAACAATACATCAGTTTTGAACCAAAAACCTGCCAAACATGTTCCCAGAAAATCGGTTTCTGCCAAATTCTGCAAACTTAGTTTGTGCCAGATACTCCAGTCAATGATGAGATGAATTAAATAACCTCCCTCTAATAATATATATATATCAGAAATATGCAGACCAAGGTATTTTATCATCCACCAAGATGATATCCTAAGTATTCTAACATTAGGAAAGTACAGGAAAACCTGTGACTTTGTGTCAGGGATCCAGTCTTGGGCAGCCGGCCCGTCGTTTTCAGGGGCAACTCGGGCTGGGTTTTTTGCGGGCAATGCCCACCACAAGAGGGGAGCTAACTTAAAAAGGTAAGAGTGTAAATTCACTGCCACCTCTGGCTTTGGACCGCTCAATCTTTCCCCGTCATACCAAGAAAGGTCCCAAAACGCCCGCCAAACCCCTCCATTCGTTGAATGATTTAGCTCACACAGTTGATGAGAGGTTTGTGCTGGCTTATCCTGTGGAATCCCTGCCTTTGGTTGCTCCTTCCTGGGAAGAAACCCTGGTTAATTTGGACTACCTATTAGCCTGATGTCGTCCGTTTTTAAAAACTATCAGATCCACCCAACCAGGTGTTGCCACATCGACGCTTGATAACCCAGTTGACCCCCAAATGTCTGGCATCCCTTCCAGCCAATCATATTTGATTTCAGAAATTGGAGTAAAACTCTCCAGTCCCCTGAGCCCATCCAGCAAAGTTTGTACCTAGCCAATCAGGCTCACCCCCAACTGTCATGTGACCAGTTTTTTGCAATCCATTCCTTTTAACCAAGCAAGGGGACTTTCAGTCCCCTGCCCTAAGCTTACCTTTAGCCAGCCGGTTTCAAACCCGGCTTCTCTTCTGGCTCCTTGTACAAGTGTTCTTTCACTTAGTTGTCATCTCTTTTGCCCTTGCCTTCAAAGTTAAAGTTTGAAGCTCAAGATTTCAATTGAATTTTCCTATAATTTCTATTATTATCTTGAATTTTCCTTTAAAAATCATTGTTTCAAACCCGCTTTTGCTTGCAATTATAATCCAAGGCTCCCAAGACAACAGCGAGGCTACCCAAACCTGCTCTGCTGTTTTCCCAAAGATTTTCCAAAGACTGCCCTAGTCTTGCCATTTTCTCTCCTTTTCCCCAGAAACTATACCATCCTACCCCAAATTTTGTGCTGGTTCTTTCTATGATACTGCCGGCTCTTAAATTTGTTATCTTTTCCCTGGCTCTGTTTCTCTTGCTTCTGTGGTCCACCTCCCCTGACCTGTGGGGGAAAATCTCCTCATCAGCCCATCTGGTAGGTAGCAACCCTGCCAGTCTCTGGGACCTCCCCAGAAGTCTTCTCTTTTCCAGAGAGGCTGTGGTTAAGAGCCTGACGTGTGACAATCTGGACCTGGACGTCGTGGAGCTTGCTTTACCTAGTTCTGAAGAGGTAGTGCCCCCCACACCTCCTCTCCCCTCCATGGTTCAGAAGAATGTGGTGCCCCCCCGGGTCCTCCAAGGTGGCCTCCCCCACTCCTACTTGCACTCCCTGGTTGCTCACCGGCCTGTTTCTAATGGGTTTGAACACCTACTTCCCCCAGTTGTCCCCGGTGTCCTCCCTGTGGTCCCCTCTCCAAGCGGCCATCCCAGTTGCGCACTGGATGGCATCCTGGTGGTTTGTTGCACCGGGATGGGAGCCGAACTTAGTTAGTTTAGCCCCTCTCTCTCACAAAGAGACAGACTTTCCCACCCAGGACCACGGGCCAGCGGCCAGGATTATAGTGTCAATCACCCCTGTGAGGGTGATGTACACAATCCCAAACAGCTTACTAATATGTTTGGTTGGAAGGTCAGGTGAGGAAGTGGGCATAGGTTTTGGGGTCAAGGGCGGTTCCATGGGTAGGTCATAAGCAGGGAGATAGTTGAATTTCCCTCTGAACAACTTGGGTGTTGAAAATATCCACGGACCTTGTTGGTTGTATCTAACTGCAGATTGTATGCGGGCCAAAGGATTGAGTTTGAGTATCTTTTCCAGGGTGTAGTCCTTGTATTCAGCTTTCAGAGGGTAGTTGGTAAAATGGACGGGTCCAAAGGGTACACCAGGAGGACAGAAAACTGCAGGCAGAGGGGCAGGGGGGCCAGGAGATCTTGAACTGAATTGGTAGATAGCAAATACAAAATAAGGCAATAGTTGCTTGAGCCAGAATAACATAACCTTTATTCAAAAATGGCGATAAGGTTTGAGCACAGAATCTATAGGCATATATAGCATCCCGTCTCCAAACTTAGTATTTTCCATAAGGGCGTCATCAAAATATTGGGAAAAATGCAGGCGGGTGGCCAGGAGGCCCAGGTGCAGGAGCGGCAAAATGGCACCTCGGCTGGATGTTCTCTCACTGGTCAGAACATCCAAATTGATCACTTGATTTCCTTGATTTTTGACTGTGGTCATGGGGTTGGGCCCAAAGCCCGGGGTTTTCCTTGGCAGTTGAGTTTGATTGGTTACTTGAGAGGACTTCAAGCTTATGGAGTTCACAGGGGCATCTTCTCTGCCTCCATTGGGCAATTCAAGAGACTCCTCCTCAGGAACCATCATAATTGAAGCTGTACTGGTATTCTGGCTTTGGGACTTAGCAGGGGCTTCAGCTTGCGGGGGCTCAATCTCAGAAAAATGAGGGTGGGCTCTTTGTTCATGGGGCCAGCGGTGTCAGGGCCCAGAGTGCCCTGGACAATCAGCTGGCCTCTTTAGATGTGATTAAACATGCAGCTTGGAAGCCCCCACAAAGTACTTTCCAGGGCAAAATTCCCCCCTTTCAACTAATGAATGGCCCGGGATTTGAGAGGCACACAATCCTCAAATCCCTGGCATCAAGCCTGTTAACAAATCTGGGCCATCTACCTACTGGGAAATGGCACATTGGGAGCGCAACCGTTCAATTGTGTGATAGAGCAATTGATTCATTGCGAGAGCTATAAATAACTGTAGCAACTTGCCATGCTGAAAAATTCAAAGGGTTCATGTTATACCAACCAATGAGCACCCACTTCCTGGCCCAAGTATGAAAATTCCAGTGAAAATTGTAAGTTCAACTGAAATTGATGCCATCAGTTCCCTGGTGGCACAAAAGGCCATAGAATCATCAGTAAGTATAAGTAGTGAGGGGGAGAAGCCCTCCTCACTGTTGACATCTTAATAAAGCAAGTTTATGCCTAGAAACTATTATCTTATTGCAGGAATTGTCTATTTTTGCTCAAATTTAATTATTCTCTTTGCATCTATTTGTGAATCCACTACTCAATACAAGATTGCATACCCATATCTTCCTGGCCATACTCCTGTTGTCCTTGCCAAACCGCCCCACACCCTTGACCTGTAGTATTTCTATCCCCATCACCTGGATCTACCACCAGTAATGAAGGATATACCAACTGCTCCTCCTCTCCCTGACGCGCCTCCCGCCCAAGACTTCAGCAAACTGGGGTTTGTCTACATAACAGTATTGGGGCTGGCCGACCAAGCCGTGCACCATACTGGGAGTTGGCGCCCCCTAGCCACTGCTCTGAACTACCTGGTCTGCATAGCGCCTATTGTGTACATGGCCTTTCAGGCCTGGCCTGCCTCCCCTGTGGGAGTCCAGCCGGACTCTAGTATGGG
>QTSX02002471.1:0-55194 GCA_014839935.2 Entomophthora muscae | reverse complement strand
AGAGAAAATTCCCCCAAGAAAGGACAGAGTACGGGCTGTATGGCTACCCCACCAAGAAACCCTTCCTGCCAATCCCTGAAGGGGACATTCCCAGACAGGTACGTCATCTATCAAGATCAACTGGTACTCGCAAGTGTGTACAATCAACTCTGCCCTTGGGCAGTGCAGGGCTAATCGTCATCTCACCCCAGTCAGACCTGTCACTAACGCCTTCGCTCAGCCTCCAGCTTGGAAACCTTTGCGGGTGGCGTGGAAGGGGCTGACATTGTCAGTTGGCTCCCACTCCACCAGAGACCTTACCTCTGTGTATGTCAGGTACCTGAGCCTATGGCGGGATTGCCACCGTCCACCAAAACCCGCCTCTTTGTATGTCAGGTACCTGAGTCTATGTGGGTTGCCACTGCTTCAGGCCATCTTATGGGACCTGCTGCAGTTTGGTTCACCACCTGGGCCAGTCAATAAATAGAAATCACCTGGGTGTTATTCAGGGATGCCACATAGTCCCGCTACAGTGAGACATTCTCACCCATTGTGGTAGGGACTCCCCTCCTAGCTATCAAACAGACTGGTTATGTTCCTGAATATCTTGTTGCCTCAGAAGCTGTGACTGACAGGAACACCATACTCCTTACCTTGATAGTTAATGGGTTAAACCCTCATATCTGCAATTGGGTTCCTGTAGGTTGCTGTACCTCCATTAATGACTGCTAAAAGGCCATTGTGGAGGCTGATAATCAGGCTTCAATGGGTTTCTGCTGCTCCAATGACGCACCACCCCAACCTTGTCCCACACCTTGAGTGCTCACAATCAAGTAGGTTGCCGCCAGCCACACCAACAGGAAATGGGGTAGAGCCCCTGCAAAGGGGAACTACAGCTCACACAAATTGAGGACCCAGGAAAAGACTGGGGGTTGTAGTTACAAGAGGTTCTACAGCCTCACTTGACCCTCACTCTCAATCCCACCTAGCAAAGAACCCCTGTGACTACAATATTCACAAAGTTGAAACCCTCAACGTCTTCCAGGTCCATAGCAATGACCCCATACTTCAAGTCATTCACTCTCCAAATAAAGTAACTTGCTTGGCCTATTCCTTCTTTTTCTGTGGGAACACCCAAAAACTACTGATAGATACTGGGGCCAATCACACTATGGTTGACCAGGCATTTGTTGACGCTCAACAACTAGACCAAGTACCAAGCAGGTTCAAGGCAGTACAAGTGGCTGACTTCCTTAGAGTAGCAATTACCCATGAGATGGTAACCTTCTCTGTGAGAATGGGTAATGTCCAGGTTAAGCTCTCTGGCCCCATCATGGCAGTGCTCAGCCACAATGTCATTGCTGGCCTTGACTGGCTTTGCCACAACTGACCCTACATTGACTGGAATACGTCTGTGATCATCCTCAATAAGAATGGGGTGGGTTTTCAGATATATACCAACAAAATGAGCAAGTTGCTGCACAATACTGTGTTTTTCAGAATTACAGAAACGGGCTCATACAATTTCAAGAGGGGAAACTAGACTTCACGCAATGCTCAGTTGAAGTTATCCGCACAGAACCACCTGTGGCTCTTCCATTGACTACTCCACCTCCACCAGCACTTACCACTCTCCTCAAGGAGTATAAGGACGTTTTCAGTGAAACACTGGACCAACTACCCCCTCCCTGGGAGATCCAGCATGCTGTACAACTACAAGGGTTGCTTCTCAAGGCGCGCCCCCTCTATTGCTTGACACCAAAAGAAGATGAAACCCTCCACCAGCACCTTGTAGACACACTTGACAAGAACTTTATACGCCCCTTGCTTTTGCCATACAGGGCTGTTGTCTTCTTTGTAGCCAAGAAGGACAGGTACCTTTGCCTAGTTACAGATTACTGCGCCCTCAATGAGGTGACCATTAAAAAAAGTAGCCCTGCCGTTGATTGAAAACCTGTTTGACACGCTTGCAGGTGCAAAGGTCTTTAGCAAGATTGATCTCACTGCAAGGTACAACCAGGTCCCCATCACACCATGGATAAAGCAAAAACTGCCTTCCAAACACGCTACAGGTTGTTTGAGTGCCGGGTCATGAACTTTGGAATGACCAACACTCCCTCCATCTTTGCCATGTTAATGAACAAAGCATTTTAGGAATTAATTGTAAAGTGTGTTGTTGTGTACCTTGAGAACATTATTGTCTTCAGTCAAGATCAAACCATGCATCTCCAACACCTCTGTGCTGTCTTTGACACCCTTTGGAAAACAAGTTGAAGCCTAAGCCCTCCAAATGTGAGTTCCTCAAGTAGGAGCTCTTGTTCCTTGGGCACAGCATCTCCACCCAAGGGATAAAGCCTGTCCCTGTCAAGATAAAGGCAATCATCAGCATGCCACCCCCACCAATGTCGGTCAGGTGTGTACCTTCTTGGGCATGGTTGCCTACGTGCACAAGTTTATCCCCAATTGTGGAGAACTTATTGCACCTTTCACTGAGCTCCTGAACACTAAATAGTGCTTTCATTGGACTCCTGCCAGAGATCAAGCCTTTGAGACGTTAAAGCAGAGGCTTACAACGGCGCCTGTTTTACATTTTCCTAATCAAAACCGCCAATACAAACTCAAGACTGATGCCTCTGACAGGGCCATAGGGGGCGTGTTACGGGTAGAAACTGACAAAGGCATCTTCCTCCCCGTGGCATACAAATCTAGGAAGCTCACTGACTCAGAACAATGTTACCCAATTCATAACAAAGAGCTAGCAGCAATTGTGCACTGCGTCAAGAAGTGACGCTGTTACTTGGAAGGGGCTACCTTTTCACCCTGTGTCCTGACGGACCACAAGTTGCTCCAATACTTCAATACACAGTCCCACTTGACATGTTGACAGGCAGACTGGGTCAAGTGTCTATCTCCTTACCAGTTGCATATTGAGTACAAGCCTGGGAAAGAGCTCATCACAGCAGATTCTCTCTCAAGGCTCTACACGGTGTCCATCACTGGGGACAACGGCTTGGATCCCAATTGGCCAATGATCTACCTCCAACCTGAAGCAACCTGATATGAAGGTCTTAATTTGGTAACCATCTCTAAACTGAAGGACAATGAAAGCCAGTTCACCACCAATGCAGGCAATATCTGCCACTGTGCAGAAACAGGAGAAAAGACACCCTCCATTCCCACCACACAGCAGGGAGACACCATACTGAAATACAACCACACTTTAGGCCATGTCAGAGGATGGAACCTCTTTGAAATCATGAAACATAAGGTTTGGTGGCTGTGTATGTGTCAAGACATCTTGGATCTCCTTGAGACATATGTGTTGTGTGAAAAGAATACATCAAAGCCAGCACCCCCAAGTCCGTTCTACCCATTAAGGCCATGGAACTCTTCAATCAGTGGGCCCTTGACGTTGTTTGGCCCCTCTCCAAAGATAGACTTGGGAAGAAATATATCCTCACAGCTATTGACTACTTCACCTGTTGGCCAGTAGTATGGGCAACCACTAACCACACTGCCATCACCATCACTTGCTTCATTGGAAAGGAAATTGTGGTCCGTTTTGGACAACCCAAACACCTCATTACGGACGGGGGTCCTGAGCTTGTTGGGCATGTCATGAAAGAGTACTGCGCCAAAAATGCCCTACAACAAATAGCCACAACTGCATACCATCCGCAAGCCAATGGGCGCATAGAGCAATTAAATGGCTCCCTAGTCCAGTTGATTGCCAAACTCTTACAGGAACATCCCAATACTGCCTGGACTGAACATCTGCCCACTGCACTGCTCATTTTGAGAACAAGAATAAATAAGGGCACCGGGTTCAGCTCCAGCACCCTGGCCTTTGGGACGCCTGACAGTCTGACAGGAGTTGAACAGGGAAAGCTACAGTCCAGAGTTCCTAAAAAGCCTCCCCTAGTAACAAACCCATCCCTAGACCAATGGTGTGCCAAAGCTTGGGAAATTGAACACAAGCAAATTGAAGGGGGGCAAAGCACCTCAAAGCCAGGTACGCCGTAGTTGACCCCATCTACACCCTCAACCCTAATTCTGCCATGTTGGAGCCCAACCACCTAGGCCCCTTCAAGATAGCCGCTGTCTATGACAACCGCACCTACCAGCTGGAGGATGCCCAAGGGGACACCAAAAAGCTTCACCACAATTGCTTGCGCCCCTGCTGCGCCATTCCCACACAAAAGTTATTTGTGCAGACCTTCCCAGATCTCCTGCAAGCTCCAATCCTGGTGTCTGACAACAAGCATGGGCAAGGGGGGTGTTGCAACCAAGTCTCTAGACTTGCCTGCTAATGTATCTCACAATACACAGGGGGCACTTGATGAGCTGCCCCTTGATGTATCTAACAACATGGACCAATCTGATGGCAATGTTGAACTGCAGGCACTTTCTCCTAATTAGGAGTGCTACCAATTTGACCTGCCAATCCCACACAAGTTATTCCTTGGCCCCAATCCTTACATAGAACATGCCACCCTCTTGTGGCCCAGTGGCTTTCAGCATAAAGTATATTAATTGCAGTATTCTATAATAAACAATACCTTATTCTTATTATTCCTGTCCTTTCTATTGGACTGTTGTCTTCCTCAATTCAAATACTGAATCCTCATTGGTTCAGTTGCAACATTTTTAATTTTTATTTTCATATATTTTTTTGGATAGTACTAATTTTATAGGTATAAAATGGTAAGTTTCAGATACAGTTTTGATGTGGTTTAGTAAGAAATATCTTATATTTTGTTAATTTATCTTTAAGGTATGAGAGTTTTTTAGTTATGCTTATATAAAGTATAATAAATTAAATATATAATTTTTTTATAGTTTGCAGTTATTATTTTATATTAAATATCTTTATTTTTGGCTCATTGTAATTTTAAAGTTTTATGGGAATGAAAATATTTTTTTAATAAAGAGTGTAATTTACATAATAAATTGAAAAATACTTGCTTATATCTCCTTATTATTATTACTTGTGGTATTATTTATTGCATTTTTTTGACTCTCTGGGGTTATTTTAGTATAATAATTTATTTCAAAATTTTTCATAAAAAATGTTCAGGGTAAAGTGTTTTATTAACTAAAAAAGTGTTGACATCCAGGAGACAACATTATGTAAAACTGGGTTGTCACTTTACTATAGCATCAACATTAAAAGTGTCAACATTATTAGTGTCAACATGGGTGCTGTTGCCCTAAAACAGCACAGTTAAAACAACACCTCATTTTGTTTAACAGGATTTAGCCAAAGAAAATCTTTAGCAGGGAACAGAGACAATACTCATGGTCCATATCTGGACAAAGTAAGATCACTAAAAGTTCTAAAGGGACAAAAATGATTTACGGTGGATGCAATCAAGAGGCAAACATGTTCAAGTACTTGCTCTTATTTAACTTTTATGGGCACAGAGGCAGGGTTGACACAAAGCAGATAGAACAGCCACTTAAGGGTAACATCAAGGATTGCCAGACATAATTGGGGCTTATTTCTTCTCAATCATTTAAAGATGTATAACTACATGAATGTTTGGAAGGGGTTTGTTAAGAAACTTGAGAGCCAACTACCACCTGAGATCCTGGAGGTATAGAGAAAACATAAGATGTTGGCAGAGGCATGCCTTCATTGGCAGGGTAGGATGAAGGGGCAACTTGAGGTTTGAATAATGTATCAAAAGCTTTAAAAAGAAGATCCTAGTAGGGTATTTCAGTATACAGGTCTCTAATGGCTTACCAGGGAGAAAGTGGGCTCTTTAAATATAAGTGACATTTTATAATTCAGAAGTGATAGGAATCCTTCTTCAAGATTAATGATTCTGTTTTAATTGTGCAAAAAGTGAGTGACAATTAAGAGATCATAGCTTTTGATCTCTAAAACCACACCAGGAGAGAACAGAAGTATATTCTAAATCAAAGAACAAGAGCAGAATATGTTCCATTGGCCCAAGGGGTATACAAATCATTGTTTCCATAGGACTTTTTGTGAGTGGGATTAGGAGCAAGTTTGAGCTTATACATCAGGTTGGAAAAAAATCACATTAGAAGTCAAGCACATGTCTTATATGGTGTTGTCTTTTAATTTCTGAAAAGCTACTTTGACTCTATTAGTGTCACTTCCAAATTGAGGTGTAGTGACTAGTGTTGAGTATATACTTCTAAGAATTATAATAAAAAGGGGAAATTTAAGAAGAGAATGATACTTTGTTTGATATGAAGATTGAGGATTATATAATACCATGGGAAGCCACATGCTGTCCATGTATGTCATGGTAGTCATGGGGCTTGTCTGGGTAATGTTCCATTTAGGATTTGAAATATTTGATCCCAGTATAAGAGGAACATCTGTCAAGAGCGCCACTAATTATTCATTAATTGGGGAGTTTCTTCCAGGAATGATTTTCTGGAGAGGGAGTAATTTTAGATGCTGCAACAAGAGGTGTATTTTTATTGAGGATCAGATTAGAGTTTTTATACCCTTGTGCAGGGCACCAGGAGGTGGCCCTGAAGATATCTTTGATTCAAGTTTGAGTTGTGTAAGTGAACTTATACCTACTGGGATATCATTGATAAAGATATTGTGGTGGCAGTTGGAAGTGTATTGGTAGATAGGCAATGTGTTGAGTTGGATGTATAGTTGATCTGTTAGGGTTTGGGCCTGTTGCAACAGAGATTGATTAATTTTGGAACACTAGATAAATTTAATTGTATATTAACTTTAAAGGGATGTGAGTCAATGACCCTTTGCCTCAGGATCCAACACTGTGTAGAGACCATCGATTTTGTTGTCTACGACAACAGGGAACTCAGCTGTTACATATATCTGACTTTGATCTGGAGATCCCGGAGAAGATAATGGACGAAAGAAGCCTGTTACAGTGCAGTAGATTGGCTTCATGAGAACTTCCCTCTTGCCAGGCCCACGGAAGGAGATAGGTACAGTAAAGTTTTTAGAAGCACCTCTAAAAATACGGAGAGGGCATTCTGGCTGAAACATTTTGATCAGCTTGCCATGTGAGTATCTGTGATGAAATATTAACTCGAGGTTATTAGAGATAATAAAGCTTGTGTTAAAGCGACAAAGCCCTTGGTTGCTGCAGAATACAGTCTTTGAACGTAGAGGATGTTTGTGGATCCTGTAGGATTCTTTGTGCTTGACAAAACACCCCCCAGCACTTCTGTACTTTGGCCCGTCATGGAAACACGAAAGGTCTTGCCGGAAAGAAGTGGGGGAGCGTTTATGAGCTTCCGCAAACACTTTGGTTCCTGTTCAATAAACATCTTTTCTTAAAACGGTTGAGAGGTTGAAGTAGTCGCCATATGCATCCATCCCAATGCGGGTGTTTTTCGGTGGCAAATAAGATGTAGCCTGCGTTGAATTTGGATGCAAGGTCGTATGGATGGGCTTGCGCGACATTCGTCTTGAATTGCTTGATAGCGTTATCCCTCTTAAAACAAGAAACAAAAGAGCACAAGCTACACACACCCAGCTTATCATTATCACTCCAAACAGAGGACATCAATGATTTAAATGTTTGGATTAAAAAGAAATGCATATCCTATGAAATAAATGAGGTGCTGTTGGTCCATAAATAGAATTACAATACAATTTATCCTAGCTGTTGAAGTAACACCCGAAACCTGATAAGAGATTCGTATGCTCTGACATTTTGTTTCCTGGGCAACTTTCTGGAATGATGTCATGGTTATAGGATACTTTCCTCCAACCACATGTACAGTTCCGTGCCACTTTGTAACATAGATATAAACTTAAGTTCAAAATTTATTTATTAACGGAATACAGCCACGTGGGATGTTAAACAAAACATTATTCTCATTGAAGCAGCCTCTTTTTAACAGAGGGGAGCTTATAATGACATATATATTGATGTTTGCCAATAATTTATTCAGCGATAGTCCAACCACCTACAGTCAATTTATATCCAACAGAAAGCCACAGCATAGAGAATATTTCATCTATTCACAGAAACAAAGGCGGCCTATTGAAATAAGACCAACATGTTTGAGTTGCCATTGATAAAATAATCCAGCCTGTTGTATCAATAAGAAATTCAAACATCTAGGAGCAAAATAACAGTACGCGTGTGAAATATGAAGTATGTGGATTTTCAATTCTGCTGGCTTAAACCCAGACATCAACTGTGTAGATATTGCAGAAAGTGGAGCTTCATTGTAAATACATATACAAGAAATATGGTGGATCCTTGTTCTGAGAGATCGTCAGATTGATGTTCAAAACTGCTAGAGGCCAAAAAAGCTCACAGGAAAAAGTCCCAAGGTGCAAAGCAGTAACAGCAATAAAGAGCATCACACTTTTTAAGCAAAGAAAAAGGAGAAGCATGACTAAAACCGAAGTGTACAAAGTGGGTAGTAAAATAGAAATAAAAAGGGAGAGCTGCACAAATTTGGCTGTAATAACTAGAAGCTACATGAAGTAAGTTGCTTGCCCAATGGGCAAAGGCTTTGGCCCCCATAGTCTCTGGTAAGTTTTAAGCATCAGGGTTTACACTTCTATTTTAGGAAAACTTGGTTATACCGCTTTAAAAGCTGTCAGGAAACAAGTTTCCTGGGACAGTAGTGATAGACCCGATAAATTTCCAAAAGAAGAATATGCTGATTATTGAGCATCTAGAAGTACAAACACTAATTATTTCGAGCAAGATTTCATAACAGTTGAATGTCATAGCTTTCAGGGTATAAGAGGGTAATTTGAAGATTATTTCCCCTAAAATACATGCTGTTCTAAAAAATCCTCTTTTACCCTAAGCCACCTTAGGGTTCTTAAAACCAATTTATTCACCTTTATGGCAAAAAAACAAAGCTCCATTAAAATCCACATCAGCTATAGTAGTAAATTATAAAGCCATCAAACCAACAAGATCCTTGTCCTAAAAAGCTTTTAACCAGGGTTGAAAGCCCTTACACCCAAATCAAAATTACAAAGACTAGGAGCAAGTGTTGTAAATTGCGCTATTAATGCTATTTCAATTTGCCCTTTGAATATTGATAGTTGTAAAGATTTGACTGGTTTTGCCTTTGAGTTTGGAAATTCCTTGCCTTCTGCAAATGGGTCTGGTTCAATATCCACCCATTCTGGATTATTGTACCTGTCTGTGGTTGATCCTGGTATGACCTCATCCCAGTGTGACCCCCTCAGCCACTCTGTCTTCCTATTGAGTGATCACCGCCTCTTGTCAACTATTTAAAGTAGAATCATTACTCCTAATAAAGACAAGTTTATCCACATTTGTGTTGGCTTTTATAATCTTCAAGCTTTTCCTGTCCTTTCTGCCAAAAGGACCTTTACACCTTGTTTTCCAGGAAATTAAGGTACACACCCTTAATTTTGCCCTGAAGGCTAACACAAGGCTAGCTTTGAACCTCAAATCTTTCTTAATAAAGATTTCCTGCTGTGTCCTCCAGGATGTTGTCCCCTGGAGCTGAACACGACAAAATGGTGCTCACTACAAGGGCTGCAAGCCCCTTGGTTACCCTGTTCCCACGCACATTCTCTGGTCCCTCTCCCTTTGTTTCCTAAGTACCAGATCAACCCAAAGTTTCTAGTCCCCCTCTAGAAGAAGACATCACCAATGCTCCTGCAAATCCTATGGTATTGGTTCTGTCTCCAGGGCCCTTGTGGCCCCCCCCTTCCCTGCTTTCTCTCTCAACTATGAGCAAGCCCATGCTTCTGCCTGCTCCCTTCTTCACTCTGGCATGGTAGCCATGCACTCTATCCCTGGCCTCTGTCCTGGGTAGCCTCTGAAGACCTGTACTCCTTCCTTTTGGACTTTGGTCTCCCCCGCATTGATGAAATCCATGGATACTATTGGCGTGTTGGTTAACCAGTTCATCCAACCTGCCCTAGTTCACCATCAACTCACCTTGGGATCCCAGAATCAACTGTTAGATGCCGTATCCTCTGCTGTCTCAAACAACCACACTCAAAATATGGCCTACCAAGAATGGTCACACAGTCTCTTTGCTTGTATTTCTGACAACCAGCGTGACTCGTTGGCGTCACAGAAGTATTTAACCACCTCCCTGAATTCCCTTTGCTCCTTGCTCCCTGGATACATATAGGATCAAATATGAAAAAAGGATGAACATCAGGCAGCCTGGTGTGAGCAAATTGAGGCTTTTCTGCTTAACCATTGGCAGGATTTTGAGACTCTGGTTAGTGAACTCAATTAATTCAGAGAGCATGTCAACTTGCAACTCAAATTGATAGGAGCTCATGACAATACTTGTGGCCGCCACCTTCAGCATCAATATGGTCTAGATAAGGCTGCTCTAGGCGACACTCTATACCAAGTGCAAACTTATGTGGACAACCGGGTGGCCTCTATTGAAGTGACTCCTCCCGCTCCTCCTGTTGGGACCCCTTCTGATTTTGAAACCAAAGTATGGGAGGCCATCACCAAGCTCAAGGCTACCACTAGACGCCAAGCTTCTGTGCAGCCTCCCCCTCCAGTCAAACCTATGCCTGACCCTCGTATTGCCTCTTTCACTGATCAGGTGGCTACCTTACAAGGTGAAATCAAGTACTTAAGACAGCGCCTCTCTAATTCTGAAGATTCATCATCTGAATCTGAAGATGAAGAAGAAGGTGAAGTTGTTAATACTCCTGCTCATGACAATCATGGTTGTTGCCCTGGACTAGAAGGTCAACCCCGGGTCCACTGTGCATGTGCTCTAGATCAACTTGCCAAAGTGACAAATGATGTAGTTGATAGGCAAGACGTGTTGGAGAGAGAGGTCCAAAACCTCTCCCGCTTTACAGAGACTCTAAATGGACAAGTTGCCCCCTTGGTTGTTCAGACCACCTCCCTGGCTACCTGTGTCAATGGGATTGCTGGCACCTTGGAAGTGCAACAAATCAAGATTGATGAGTTTGGGACTGCTGTCACAACTGCCTGAGACATTAGTGGGCAAAATAGCTCTACCTTGGACACTTTAGAGGAAAGTCTTTGACTTCTCTGGGCTAGACAACCTACTGCTGAATCCAAGTTTGAGGGCAACCCACACATTAACGTCCTCAATCTTGGTGAAAACAGCCAGTCCTTGTCCATTGACCCAAATTATAAGCCAACCTACTGCTGAATCCAAGTTTGAGGGCAACCCACACATTAACGTCCTCAATCTTGGTGAAAACAGCCAGTCCTTGTCCATTGACCCAAATTATAAGCCAACCTACTGCTGAATCCAAGTTTGAGGGCAACCCACACATTAACGTCCTCAATCTTGGTGAAAACAGCCAGTCCTTGTCCATTAACCCAAATTATAAGCCAACCTTAAAGCAGATATTTGATCCCAAGACCTCTACCCTTTTTGCTTTTCTGACCATTTACAAAACTGCAATGCGTAGGGCTACTGACAAACTCAAGAAGGAACACATCCTTACCTGTCTCCATCCCTCTTGCTAAGAAGTTGTGGTCCCCAAGCTCCCTTCTATTGTCACCTGGGAGGATATGAAGCGCCTCCTTATTGAAGAGTTTGGAGGAGACCTCAGCTTGAAAGTCAATAAATATGCTTTTTGCATATTGCTTTCAAACCCAAGGAGACCCTGGCTAAGTTTGCAGATTGTTTCTACATTGAAGGCCAACAGTTGATTACTAGTCGACAGTTAACTCCTCAGGAAGCCTATACAGCTTGTTCAAACACTTTGAAGGTGAACCAGCTTCTATGTCTACACTTTAAGGCACACAAGGCTTCACTCACTTCCATGAAGAGTATTAAGACACTCTTACAAGACATGCATTTGACACATGGAGGTACAGTGGTGCGTGAGAATAAGGCTAATAATGCTGGGACCACTCTTGTATGCCACACATTATGACTCTGGGTACTAGTGGACAGGCTAAGAGACAAGGCTGTCATAACTGTGGCCAGATTGGACACCACTTGCGCACTTGCACTAATCCTTGAGTGGAAGGTTGCAATCCCAAGGAACAGGCGGGAAAAGAGAGGTCAGCTTAGAAACAGAGACACTCTCTGCTGACCAATCTCCCCTGTCTCCCCCTAATCCTCTGTCTGATGAGGAAGCTCCCTCTTCCTCTGGCCCAACTATCCTTCATCTGTTTCATAACCTCTCCAGTGATTCAGAGCCTGACAATTCTGATAGTGAAGACTCTGATAGTTATGGCTACTCCGTCCTGGCTGTTCTGGAAACTATCCCTGTACCCTACAAGCTTTGCTCTGAGAAGACTACCACCACTTCCTGAGTACCTACAAGTGAAGCTAAGTCCATGGTGGTTTGCCCTTACCTAGCTCAAGCCCATCAACCTCCTGTCTTGGTTGACTCTTCTGAGGAAGCTGCCAAGTTAGCCAAAGCTCTTTTCCACAATGTAACTGTATCTCTTCCACTACAGACTGTGTATAAGGAAATCCCTGTGTTACAGTGTATGCTGGCCAAATGGGAAAAGGAGCTAGAGGTTGCGCAAGATGTGTTGGCAGTCTTGCCTCCCTTTGGGAAAGATACAACCTGCGTGGAAGTATCAATCCAAAAGGTCAAAATCAAGGCCATCTTGGACACGGGTTCCCCTGTCAACGTGGTAACTTCCAAGCTAATGAAGAAACTTAAGTTGGCCCCTGACCTCAACTACACACAGTTGTATGGCACAGCTGGCATGGCCCAAACTCAAGCCATTGATGCCTACTCTGCTCTATCCATGAGGTTTGGGAAACTCCTTATTGACTCCCCTGCTGTGGTCCTAGAGAACAAAAGCTATGACCTCTTGGTTGGTACTCATTTTCTCTGTGAATATAACAGAATTGTAAACTTACAAGATGGATACCTTTTGCTCTTGGGATATGAAGTTCCTTTGATTTTTGAGGAACCTCTGCGCCTTCCAGGGAAGCGTCTTAAAACTTGCGTGCTTGAGTACCCTACAGGTATCTTCTCACTCAAGTATAGGACTCACTCCTCCAACATGCGTACCTCTCCTCCTTCCTGCCCTGCGGAAGAAGGGGTACCCTGCTAGCGCCAGCCGCTATCACCATCCCCCCAGGCTCTCAAGTGGTGATTAATTCCCATATTTCCTATGAGCTACCTGAAAAGTCCTTCTTTAAGCTTTACTCACCTGAATCCTTAAGTTGTACCAAGCCTTGCCTGTGTCCTGGTATTTTAGACCAAACCCACTAAGAGCCTGTACAATTACTGCTTGCTAACCTGACGGCCCTGCCCATGCAAGTAACCAGAGGCCAGGTTATGGGTCATGGCCGTGTAGTTGGAAAAGAACAAGTATCTTCCCTCTACCCCTTCAGAACTTTCAGTGATTTCAACCTACCTGAAGATGATCCACAAGTTCTCTCCTTGTTTACTGCTGCTGATTTCCCCCAACTGTCTCCTGTTCAACAAAAAGACGTGTTGGACCTGCTCATTCAGTTCAGTGACATCTTTGCCTCTGGAACTACGGACTATGGCTTAGCTAAGAGAGTCATCCATCAGATTGATACTGGGGATGCACCCCCTTTTGTGCTAAACCATACCGCTGCAGCAAGGTGGAAGATGAGCAAGTGTCTAAAGAACTCAAGCAGCTTCTGGACGCTGGGTTACTGGCCCCTTCCCAAAGTCCTTGGGCTTCCTTGTTACTGATACTCAAGAATAAAGATGGGGGACACCACATTGTAATGGATTATTGCCGCCTGAACTCTCTCACTAAGAAAGATTCATACCCCTTGCCCAGAATTGACAATGCTCTCAGACAGCTGGGTGGTTACAAGTTTTTCTCTGCCATGGATCTAGCTTTGGGGTACTGGCAGGTTGACTTATCACCTGAAGATCAAGAAAAGGCTGCACTCATCACTTCAGAGAGCCTCTTTGAACCCACTTGTATGCCCCAGGGATTATGCAATGCCCCTGCCACATTTCAGCAAGCTATGGACTCCATCTTTTAAGACCTAAAACTCTCTTGTGTCCTCGTGTATCTTGATGATATCACCATATTCAGCGCTACCTTTACTGACCACTTGGAGCATCTCAAGGCTGTTTTTTTAAGATCTGTGAAGCTGGCCTGAAACTCAAACCCTCTAAATTTTCTTTCTTCAAGGAACATCTTGAGTTTCTAGGACACAAAGTCACTCAGACTGGAATCCACCCTATGAATAACAAGGTGGAAGCCATTGACAAGATGCTACCTCTCACAAATCTTTGAGAGATACAAGTATCCTTGGTATGATGGGCTACTACTAACAATTCATCCCTGACTTTGCTGAACTGAGTGAACCCCTCGTCCAATTTGCTTTGTAACGTCCCCTTTGAATGGACTGACAGCCAACAACAAGCATTTGAAGCACTGAAGGCCAAGCTCAAGGAGGATTCTATCTTAGTCTATCCTGATTATGATAAAGAGTTCATCTTGTATACTGACGCTAGTGGAGTAGCTGTAGGTGCTATCCTTGCCCAATTTGACAATGAAGGAGTAGATCAACCTGCAGCCTACTCATCAAGGGTCCTTAATAAGCACAAAAAGAACTACAGTGTCACCAAGAAGAAATGTTTGGCAGTACTGCATGCTGTGAAACAGTTTCGGCATTACATCTATGGAACCCACTTTACAGTAGTCACCAATTACTCCTCTCTCAAGTGGTTACAACAACTAAAGGAACCTGAAGGCCAGCTAGCGCATTGGGCTCTACGTCTGCAAAGGTATGATTTCACAGTGGTACACTGTCCTTGGGCCCAACATCAGAATGCTGATGGCCTTTCAAGGATGCCAATCCTGGCTATCCATCCCGCTAATGCTGATTGACTATACGAGCTAATAGGATATCCTGATTCTTGGACCACTGAGCCTGAAGACGTCCGCCTGGCTCTACAGACCCTATCCAAGGACACTATAATTTGTGATAGACAACTCTTCAAAAAGGTTAACAATGCCTACCTACCCTAAATTTGCCCTAGTATGAGGATAGCCATCATCCTCCAATCTCACATTAACACTGGCCATGGAGGCATAGCCAAGACTCATGACTGGTTGTGCAAAAACTTCTACTGGGAAAACATGTGCCTCTTGATCCCTGATGTCCTTGCCTCCTGCCATTCCTGTCAAATCCAACGTCCTTGTCCTTCCCAACACCAGTTCTAACTCATCCCTCCAAAGCATGCCTTCCATACAGTGAGTATTGATGCTGTTGGGCCCTTCCCCCGTTCTAAGTTGGGATGGTGGTTTATTTTGGTTGCTATAGACCACTTTAGCAAATGGGTTGAAGCCAGAGCAACAAAATATATAACTGTGACCGTACTACAGTCACTGCTGAGCGTTTAGCTGAATAAATGCTCCAAAATATAAGATGTTCTGTTTTTGCTGTTTATTACATATAGATAGGTTTGTGTGGAATTCTTGAGGGAAAGGTTCCTAGAAACTGGATATCTATGTTTAATAAAAGAACAGAATATGGATGTTTAGTTAGGTTAGGCTAACTAGAAGAATTGAGGCAAGATTGGCTAAATCAATCTTGGAGACTAGGCGTCTCAAAATGGGTTTGTTAATCAGGAAGATTATTTAATAAATACAGGATATAATTAATGAGGATTTAATTATATTAAAATGGCCTTGACTTTTTCAAGAAGTTTGGTTAGGGTTAACCATGGGAAACCCCCCATAATTTGGGTTAAAAGCGCCACATTGGCAAATTTACTGGGTTAGAAGCATTGCTGCGCTGCCTAATGAATTCAAGATGTGCCTGGTTTGAGTTTCAAAGCAGTTTAATGGGTTTTAAAGGCAAAAACCATTAAATGCAAAAATAACTAAATAAAGGCAAGGATGCCTAGGAATTCAGGTTTGATCATCTGGTTCCCAGTTGGAACACTGATAGCTGAGTCTAGGATGTGCAATCCACAGGTTTTGGCGCTGGGAGCTGGGGAAGCTCCATGCCAAATTGGTACATTAGGTTGAATGGAGTCAGGTGACTTCTGCCCATTTTAGGTCAATTCTCATAGGTTGAGAATTGTTGGTGGTCTTTTAGGTAAAGATCTATGTTGGATGACTTGAATGTCATAGGTCACGTGACACAAATCATTGGTTGATTCAGGAACCGGAGGGGTTTTCAGCTGTGTATGCCCCAAATGGTATATAAGCAAAAACAGTTAAACATTAATAAAATATATTCATTGTTGGTTTTGACGCTTTCCCCTCACCTATTTTTCAACTGTCATGCCTTCTTTGTTAAAATGTGAGAGAGCCAAGTTTGGGGTCCTTTGTGTTGAAACTGCTGCCACAAGAAAGGAGGTTCCTACAAGTACATTGGAAGAAGCTTGGACCAGCCTGGAGGTCACTAAGACTGTTCCTGCCAAATCTTTAGTAGAAGTAAAGGCGGCATTCAAAGAGCTGTATTCCAATTACTTTGCAAAGGAAGGGACTCCCGTCCAAGGGAACCAAATTTATGCTTGGGATGCTTGGAACTTGTTGGTAGGATGGGATGAAATCTTGCAACAAGTGAAAGAGATGGTAAATTGTGAAATTGAGACATTGAGAGCATGAGAGGAAAAAAGCGTTGAAATCATGGCTCGTTGACAGGATGACAATAAAGTGTTATCCAAGAAAATTGCCTTCCTGGAGGCAAAGCTCCTCAAAGCTTTGTCCCAGGAAGGTAACATCAATAAGAGTCAAGGGCAGGATAATAGCAGGATGGACTGGTTAGGCCTGGATCTGTCACAATAACAGCTAGGACCACGGCTACTTTCTTGCTGCAAGATATCTTCTATCAACATGGCTGCCCTCAAGTCCTGCTCTCTGACAATGGTACCAACTTTAATGCTTGCCTCATCACCTCTATTGTTGAAGCTATGGGGACTCACCAGTTGTTCTCTGCACCATATAATCCCTCCACCAATGGAACAGTTGAACGAGCAAACTCAACCCTAGTATCCATCATGAGAAAACTCATGCTCTCTGACACTGCCAATTGGGACATGTTCCTCCCTGCTGCCCTCTTTGCTTACTGCCTTAGTAGACACCAGGTGACTGGTCAATCCCCTTTTGCCATGCTTTATGGACAAGAGTCTACTACCCCCTCAATCTTGGGACCTCCTTTGATCAAGTTTGATACATCTGCAAATCCTGAGACCCATGTGAAAGACCTAACCAACCATATCATTGACATCCAGGCAACCGCTTACTCCACTGCTTATAAGATTAAGGCTCTGGAGCTCTCCCTGTCCAATGCTACTAGGGCCCCCCTCCCCAAATACCAAGTAGGTGATCTAGTTCTCTACTACCAGAATTGTACAGGTGGTAGAGCCCACAAGCTGGATTTGCTCTGGGTTGGGCCCTGTGAGGTTACCTTCAAGAAGGGCTTTGAGTACACTGTGAAGCTACTATTGTCTGGCCGTCCCTTTGCCTGCCTCCACTCCAAATTCCTTTGCAAGTATCAACTCCCTCCGTTCAATCTTGAGGGGGGAGATGTTGTAAATTGCGCTATTAATGCTATTTCAATTTGCTCTTTGAATATTGATAGTTGCAAAGATTTGAATGGTTTTGCCTTCAAGTTTGGAAATTCCTTGCCTTCTGCAAATGGGTCTGGTTTAATATACACCCATTCCAGATTATTGTACCTGTCTGTGGTTGATCCTGGTATGACCTCATCCCAGCGTGACCCCCTCAGCCACTCTGTCTTCCTATTGAGTGATCCCCGCCTCTTTTCAACTATTTAAAGTAGAATCATTACTCCTAATAAAGACAAGTTTATCCACATTTGTGTTGGCTTTTATAATCTTCAAGCTTTTCCTGTCCTTTCTGTCAAAAGGACCTTAACATCTTGTTTTCCAGGAAATTAAGGTACACACCCTTAATTTTGCCCTGAAGGCTAACACAAGGCTAGCTTCAAACCTCAAATCTTTTGTAATAAAGATTTCCCGCTGTGTCCTCCAGGATGTTGTCCCCTGGAGCCAAACACAACAGAAAGGGTCTCCCAGGCCAGGTTTTCCAGCCATGAACACATGACAGTTTATAAATAAGTATATCAAATATTTGACTTCAGGAAAAGTACCCCAATAAACAGGGAGCAATTTGGAAGAGAATCAATATATCTAATGTAATAGAAGAGGATCATTATATAGTTTTTTATATGCCTTGTGTGTCCATTTAGATGATAGATATCATATGGTTTCAAAGAAATGGATTCTCTTATAAATTTAAAAGGAAGATCCCAATGTATTATATGGATTAAAATTTAGGGATACCTTTTACTTGGTAGCCAGTTTACCTCTCAGTGAAATTATTTCCCAACAGAGAGCAATTGAAGACCCTATGGTACCCCCTTATGGGTATCAGAAGGCACAGCCTTAATAAATTTCTTGAGGGTATCTGGAAGGCCTGATATCAATCCAGGAGAGCCTTGGATACCAGTAGGCATGAATTTCTTTTGGCTTGATTTGCATAGGTAGATTCAACTGCAGTGTGCTGGGTTGAGTAAATTTTAAAACTTTATGGCATTGATGATGTAGTTGGTTTTGGCTTTTGTAATTTGATGGCTATCCATGGCCCTTAAATTCTGGCTGTAGCTTGTATTTGCCATGGTTGCTGGCCTAAATTTTATCACCAACCTGAAATCTCTCACCCTGGGAGGGATGGGATCTCTTTTGAAACATTATTTCTCCTTTTTTATTTGAGCCTCATGGGATTTTTATACATATGGGCTGTCCCCCTTGGGTACTGTTGTAGCTGTGCTGTTTTAGTAAAGTTACAAGGTGAAAAATATTTAGAGACTAGATAATTATCTTTATTGAGATATTGGGATTATATAATGTGAGTGAATTATGAATAGTAGAAACCTAATTGTGATGATCAGTTGGTTGGATGATTAGGGGGTGGCTTGATCTAGATACTGAGTCAAGCCCTCAATTGAGATATCCATACTTTGAGATCATTGATGCTAATGTTGCTATTTCTGAAAATTCAAGTTGATTTACTTACTTGGTTATGGGTCACCAGGAAGTCAGATTGTGGGTTAGAAACCTGCTTAGTCAGAACCTTGATGGCGGGTAGACCCTGCTGTTTTGACACACATACCCCAGATGAAGGTTGGCCTCCTCTGGATGGAGGTCATCTGGGAGGTTGTCAGGAGTTCAGGCACTGTACTGGACCAGTTGCTGTTTGGTTGCGGGTATGACACTCACATGTTGTTTCTGCTGGGCCTTACAAGGGTGTAACCGGTCAAAGTGAGGATCTTGTCCTGTTTGCACTTGCTGAGTCCTTGTACCAGATAAGTGTTATTGTTGTTTACCTTTATTACAATGGTGGGGCCTACTTTTTTGGCTGAAGTTTGCTTTTATCTGTGTTCATTACGCATACTTAATACCCAACTTTGTGCCTAGCTTGGATACGGGCAAACATATTTTGTAATTATTTTTTCCTTCTCCACTTGGTCACTGTTAGCTTGTAGTACTTGGGGTGCTGGACAAGGAGGGGTTTTGTTGGGCATTTCCAAATTTGGTCCTGTATGGGCTTGGATGATGTTTGGTTGTGTATCATATATGAGCTCAAAGGGACTCTTCCCAATGGATCTGTTCACCTAAGTGCAATATACAAGGAGTACAGCTGCTAATTTTTTGTGTCAGTCCTCAAGTCTCCCAGATGTGAGTTTGGCATGGGCTTGCACTAAGCTACCGTTTATTTGCTCAACTCTGTCATTGGCCTGAGGGTGGTATGGCGTAAATACTGTATGTTTGGCCATATTATTTGTAAGATACACATTGGTGCTTTCCGAGGTCAATTCTTTGCCTCCATCTGTGATCAGTAGTTCTGGTTTATCAAACTTGCTAATGATTTCCTTGCTAATAAAGTGTCAGACATCATTACCAGTATGGGTCTTCACCACTTTTGCTACTGGCTAGCAAGTGGCAAAGTCAATGGTGGTAATGATATAATTATTGTCATCACACTTTCCTGGCATTGGGCCAATAATGTCAAGGGCCCATACCTTGAAGGTTAATTGAGAACAGATTGGCAACACAGACTTTGGGGGAGTATTGCTTTTTGCAAATTTTTTGCATACTTCACATTTCTTGAGGACCTCTTGTACGTCCCTATATAGGGTTGGCCACCAGGCCTTGTTTTTTTAGAAACTTTTAGAGGTTGCAGCTTTTTGTGTGGCCCAAGTCTCAATGGTAACACAAGATGGTAGCAATCCTTTGATGTGTAGGAATGTACGGGATGGTGCTTATGTTGGTCATTTTTTAATGCAGTGTGCTGTATACGTCAGTAAATAGGTGCTATTTTTTGATGATAGTCTCTTTTGTGATATTGATGGTACCTAGAGGGAAACCTTTTTCCTTTGTCTGGAGTACCAGGATATCAGGAAAATTCCTGACATAAACCAGATTTCTACTGAGGTACCAGGCTGGGGAAAAATAGGGAATTTCACTGTCAAGAATTCACAATTTGATGAGGATTTTCCCCTATAAAGCGGGAAAAATAAAAATAAAAATAAAGTCAAAATGGAGCTTGACCAACGTTGTATTAATTTATCATCTGGGCAAGCGCCTGCCACGCCCGCCAGCACCTTCTGCCAACCCTCCAGCACCCAGCCAGCTGCCAGCAGGCCTCCCACCAGCTGGCTGCCCACCTGCTTGCTCCCCGGGTCCCAGCCTGCACCCAGCTGCCACCCGCCCACCCACCTACTTGCCTCCTGGCTCCCAGCTAACTGCCAGCCACCCACCTGGGTCCCAGTACCAACTACCCAGCCAATCAGAAACACCCACCCAATGTAACCAATTAAATAAGTCCCTGAGAAAAGGCCCTGATTTTAAGAATAATTTCTGCCCACCAGAAGAAAGCCAAACCCAAGTTTTACATGTGAGCAATAATTCTCCCCATAGCCAATGGGGTCCTGACTCCCAGGCCACAAGATTGAGTCCAGACTCCAAACAAATCATGTTTCTCAAGACAAATATATATCTTGAAGAACTCATGAGTTGTCACCACAAAATGACCCCATGCTTAGGAAATAATATTGGTCCCAGTCAAGAATAGCCAAACCCACAACAGATAACAAAGGAACAAGAGTTTGGCCATCTTCCCAAAAAACAACCCCATTCTTATCTTCCAAGCTTTTGGGATTCCCCATCTCATGCTTTCCACTCCAATCTGAAAATCTTTGCACAATGGAAAGCACTATAAATAAAGGATCCCTCCACAGTAATAGCTTGTGCTATTAATGAGTTTGATACACTAAATAAAGCTAAATTAAACTCTCAACTTCCAAGCCAATTCTTAGTTAGTTTGCCTCAGCCAACAGCCTCCAATCTAAAGAAGATAAATCACCTCATCTTAACAGCTGTGCAAGCTTGCCTTGGAATTGGAGGATATCAACAGGGACTAGAGTTCTTTGGACCTTTACCAGAAGGGTTAGGTCATGATTACCACTACAACCCTGGGTAACTCAGCGCTTTGCACATGGGTTCCTGGCCTCCTCTGATGTCACCACACTCCACCCTGTCTATTACAGTGTATACCTCCCTGTATTATGTACTGACCTACTTTGTGGGCAGCTTTGAGAGGTACAAAATCCATGCCAAAGTCTTCCAGTGGCTAATGACCATTTATCTAATTATCATCACCTTGACTGGTTTCCAATTCTTCAACCTTCAGCCATACCTTCTTCAAGTAGTACCTGCAATATATGGGTATTACAGTATAATAGCACCCCCACTGGGGCTATCCCAGCAAGCATCAGGAAACTACCTTGATCAAATAATTGGCCCTCTTGTATGTGACCGCCTTGATTGCGCTCATCACTACCTGCTATACCTGCCTCAGATGCTTTCAAACTCTCCAGCCTAGAGGAGATAAGATTTATACCACAGCTACCCACCAAATTCAAAAAATGGTCCTCAACCAGCTATCCAAGGACAACATTCACTCCAGCAAGAAGCAGGCCATCTTCACCCTGCTCTCCTTCCCACATACGCTATTTATTGTGAATACTGCTATTCATCATGTGTCAATTTCAACTTTGGTGGACCATTTCAAAGATGAATCTCTCACTTTTGCTTTTGCCTCTTGAAATGAGTTGATTAATGAATCAGTAAATACAATTGTTTGTTTTCTTGACTCTGCACATCTCACTTGCCCCACTCATGCTTGTGGCAAGTGATCCTACTGTCCTGGTAGTGTTTTGTGGTATCAACATCCACTATATAATCCTTTTCCTAATTCACAAATAAAAAAGTTCTATTCACATTTTTGTCTTTGTGTTTTCCAGTACTTCTGCGCCTCTCTCTAGCCACAACTAGAAGAGATTATACTTCCAGGGCCGCAAGGTAATTGCATAGCTTCCCTGTCATCTAACTAAGACTTAGTAAAAAATCCAATCTCAAAGTTAGGATTCCCCATTGTGTGTCTGTGCCGCGCCTCAGAACATGTCAAAAATGGTGCTCAATACAGGGGATGTAAGCCCCTTGGTTATCTCTTTTGCATCCACATTTTCAGGTCCTTTGCCTCCGCCTATACAAGAGTCAACTTCACCTGAAATTACTAGCCCTCCTATTGAGGAAGATATTGCCAACCTGCCTATTACCCCTACTGTACTGAACCTTGGGAATGGTCCCTGCCTAGTTGCTTACCCCTTGGGTACCCCTGACTTAGAACAAGTCATGTCAGTAGCCCTTGGGATAGCTTGTAAAGGAGCAATCCCTTGCCTCTAGTTGCAGTTCAGTTGGGCTGAATACTACTTTTTGATTGTGGCTCCTCAATTTCCATAACATCTTCTCTCAGCAGCTGGCTCCGCTGAGCATCTACTGTCATCCTTTGTACAACCTGCCTTAGATCACCATCAAATGGTGTTAGGGCTCCATGTTCAAGAAATCTCGTCTCTACAAGCTGCTGTTACTCATCACTGGGACCAGTTTGCTGCCTACCAACAGTTGACCCATTCCCTGTTTTCCTTGATATCTGACAATCTGCGCAAATCTGTTACCTCCCAGGCCCGTTTGGTTAATTTTATCAAAAAAATGTGCCAGTCCATCCCTGAATACATCAGGGAGTGTCTAAACAAGTTTCACCAGCTAGAGAAACCCTGGCAAACTCAAGTAGATTCCACCTTGAACGCTTATCTCTCTGAATTCAACCAACTTGTGCAGCAGCTTAATGCATTCAGCACATATTCTTTTGAGCAGCTACAGCAGGTAGCAAACTTTGCTGATAACAGCCTTAATGAACTCAGTACAGTGTTTGGTCAAGAGAGAGCTTCCACTGCCGCTGCTATAGCCTAACTCCAGAGTCAGGTGAATGAATTATCTACGCCTAAGCCAGATGTTCTGCCCTCTTCCCTTTCTGATGATTTGGTGGATAGAGAGCAGAAAATATGGGATGCGATTCAAGAGCTACGTTTGACTACTTGCAGTCAAGAACGTCCTACTGAGGCTCCTCAACCTGACCACCAGATAATTGAGTTGACTGCTCAAGTTGCTGAGCAACAGCAGAAACTTGCTGCCTTGCGCGGGATGATGACAACTGCTGCTAGTCCAGTTGGGATTGTTGACAGAGATATTTGCTGCCCTGGCCTACAAGAACCCTCAAATCCAATGCTCTAGGGAACTAGTTTCCCTAGCTAACAAGGTGGATTATTTGAAGCAGGATCATACTGAGCTTGATAGAGATGTACAAGAAATGAGTGAATTTATTGACTCTGTGAATGACAGGTTTGCCCCTTGCCTCTCAGTGGGGCCATCCCTTACCTATTGACTGGCTGAGCTCTCCAGAGTAGTGACCTACCAAGGCCAGCACCTAGATGTTACTGAACAACAGACCCTCTAGCTAATGATACAGGTGCTTGTGCTGTTGAGACCCTGACTACCCTTGAAGAAAGTGTTTGCCAGCTGTGGGATAGACAGCCCCCTTCTGAATCCAAAGCAGAATTTTCCCTGTGTATAAACATACTCAATAGCAACAATGATGGTCCAACTCCCAAAGCACACTTCAAGCCTACCTTTAAGCAAGTCTTTGATCCCAAAACCTTGACCATTGCAGCTTTCCTAACTATCTATGAAACTGCCATGAGACGAGAATCAGATGAGGTTAAGAAGGAACATATTCTGACCTGTTTACACCCAACTTGCCAGGAGGTGGTGGTGCCTAAACTACCAACCATTGAGATGTGGGAAGAGATGAAGCAGCTTCTGATTGAAAAGTTTGGTGGTGACCTTAGCTTGGAAGTAAAAAAGGACGCTTTTATGCACATTGCTTTCAAGCCTAAAGAGACACTAGCTGAGTTTGCAGACAGATTCTACATAGAAGGACAGCAACTGATAACAAGCAGACAATTGATAGCCCATGAAGCCTACATGGTTTGCGCTCAAGCCCTCAAAGTTAACCAACCTCTGTGCCTTCACTTCAAAGCCCATAAGGCTATGCTTTCCTCCATGAAGAGCATAAAGACATTGTTGCAGGATATGCACCTTACCCACTCTGAAGCAGTTGTTAGGGAAGGTCAAGCTACTTCTAACTCTGGTTCATCTTCCTGGGGTCCTTGCATTCTTACCATGAACTTGCAAAACCCTCCTTGACGCCAAGGTTGCCACAACTGTGGTCAGATAGGTCATCATTCTTGAGTCTGCACCAACCCGCGGGTTGAAGGAGCTGATCCAAAAGAGCAGGTGGGAAAAGAGCAGTCAACCAAGAAGCAGAGACGCTCTCAGTTGACAATTCTTCCCAGTCTCTTTTAATCCCTCCCTCTATATCTGACTCTGAGCCTGCTGATAATGAGACTCCTCCTATCCTCTTATTGCTCCACAATATCTCTGACAACTCTGACCTGAATGACTCGAATACAGACAATGCCAATGCGTATGGATACTCTGTTCTGGCTGTTCCCAAAACCATTGCAGTCCCCTATAAATTGCAATCAGGAAAGAGTACAAGTACTGCTAAGCCTTTGCCTGAAGCCAAAGAAGTTGCCTCTTGCCCTTACCTCACTCAAGCTAATGTCAAAACCACAGGCTCAACCCGCCAGCAAAGTTCCAACCAAGCGGGTTTGTGACCTGCAATCCAATTATTTGGTCACCCAAAGCCAGACTAGGAAGTCAACTTGAATTACCAAATCCAACAACATGAACAGATGATGATCCTTTACGGTGGATACCTCAATTTGGCACTTGACTCATTATCAGGATCAAGCCACCCCCTTCTTTTGTCCAGCTGTGTGATCACCAATCATGTTCCTGCTATCCATTGATTCACATGAACTATATAATCACTATCTTCCAGTAAAGATTATTATCTAGCTTCTAAATATTTTTCCCCGTGTAACTCTGCTAAAACAGCACAGTTACAACATTGTAGCACAGGTAGGCTCTCCATCCTACCTTATCTTAAAAAATTACGCCTGTTGCCCACACCGCCACAGCCAACAAATCCTTGACAGAATTATGTCTGGCCTCCCGCCTGACTGGACTCTGTATACTCCTGGTACCAAGATACCTGATAGTTTTGTCCTCTGCCAAAACACAGTGATCCCACTACCCGCCTTCAACGCCCTATCCGCTCAAGGGTTCTTTCAGGCACCTTCCTTGATGCCGCAACCAGCTGACAAAACCACCATGCCCGCCTATGTTGCACAAAGATTTTGCAGTGCCGCCTTAGAGTCCTTTGCCGGGGCCAACAACAATAATGCTGCCACATGGATCCAGTCCTCCCAAAGCAAACAGGCCCAAATGGAATGCCCACAGCAATTCTGGATTGCAGAGATTTCCATTTGCATGACCCATGACGCTAGCACTTGGTGTAACAAGTGGCACTAAGAGCACACTGACAAGAACTGGGACACCTTCAAACAGGACTTCTTGGCGAGGTTTATGCTTAAGAATACAGCACTCATGATCATACATCAAGTAAAGAACCTGACTCAGACAGGCACCATTAAAGCCTCACCTGCGCCTACAAGGAACTCTGTCTCTGTGCACCATCTGACATGGCCTTTGATACCCCAGCATCACACCTCATGTACTACATGCCCTCAAGTTGCACATTATGAGACATGTAAACCTGGACCAGGTAACCAACCTGCAAAGCCTTTACTGTGAAGCAGAAAAAGAGGAACAAACATCCAACGCCCTACACAAGGCACAGACTGGGAAACAAGAAAGACCCAAGGACTCCCATCCAAGCGGGTGCTCTACTTGACCACCTCCTGGAGGCAACGGCAACAACAACAACCACAAACCCACGGGTTTTAATGAAATTGGAAATGGAAATAACAGTCAATCAAATCATACCCATTTCTGTGTCACCACCACCCAAAGCAACCAAGATAAGGGAAAAGCCTGGGGAGAGCACTAAGCAAGCCAAGCTCTCCCCACGCAACTCCTGACTTGCCCAACAATGAATACCAACCCAAGGACGTGGACCAATGTCCAATGATCCAAGTACCCTTGGAAGACCTGGTATTATACACCATTGCCAGACATCCTAATAAATTGATGTCTTACCCTTTCCGCTTTTGCAGTTACACAGGCTCAGCACTCCTGGACTTGGGCGCAGATAGAACTTTAGTCAACAGCAGCTTTGTGGATAAATTCAAGCTGGCCACTAATCCTTTGCGGATTAAAAACATGGTCCTGGCTGATGAACACCACATTGCTGTGACAAAGGAAACTGCTCCCTTCTCCGTCATGCTTGAGATTCTTCACTCCACCATCCAAGGTCCCATCATTGACTTCCCTAAGATTGCCATTGTACTGGGACTAGACTGGTTACAGAAAAACAACCCCCACGTGGACTGGGCGACCTCAGTGTTGACCATCAAGCATGAAGGTGTCAACCACCAAATCTACCTGGAATCTGTGGACCGACTCCTATGTGACCACGTCTTTGTACGCATCACAGAGATTTTGGACAAGAAGAAAAACCTGAAGGCAATTGACTGGGATTCCTGTCAGTATGAAATCATACACTTCAAGGACCACCAGGATACCTCCATGCCTCAAGATTGCAAAATTGTATCCTGTCACCCAGAAATCTTTAAAGAAGCGTTACCTGGGCCACCCCCTGAGAAGCACATCCAACACTCTATCCAACTCAAGGGGCTGTACCCAAGGCACGTCCCATCTATCAACTGACCCCAAACAAGGACAACACCCTGCACGCCTATCTCAAGGAAGCACTGGAAAAAGGACTTATCCGCCCCTCACAGTCTCCCTTTGAGGCCGCTGTATTCTTTGTGGCTAAAAAGAACGGTACCTTACGCCTGGTCACAGACTACTGCGCCTTAAAATGAAGTCACCATTAAGAATTGTTACCCACTGCCACTGATTGACAACTTCTTTGACGCCTTGGGAGGAGCCACCGTCTTCTCCAAGATTGATCTAACTGCAGGCTACAATCAGATTTGTATCAAGGAGGAAGACATCCCCAAAACAGCCTTCCACACTAAGTACGGTTCCTACAAATGTGTGGTACTCAACTTTGGCATAACCAATGCCCCGTCCACTTTTGTAACCTTCATGAACAAAGTGTTTGCGCCACACATAGGCAAACATGCCCTAGTGTACCTGGAAAATATTATTGTCTACAGCCCCTTGGTAGAACAGCACCACAAAGACCTGGAGGAAGCCTTTGCAACCTTGGCACAGCACAAACTGTTGGCCAAGCCCTCCAAATGCCAGTTCTTCCGGGAGCAACTACCCTTCTTGGGACACATAGTCTCAAAAGATGGTATCAAACCCAACAGTCAAAAGATACAAGCCATCTGCAAGATGCCACCTCCCAAGAACAAGTCAGAACTACGCACTTTCTTGGGAATGGTGGCCTATGTACAACGCTTCATACCCAACTGTGGTGTCTTGACCACCCCCTTGTCTGCCATAACAGGTGCCAAGTCTAAGTTTGTATGGACCCCCCAACATGACCTCTGTTTTAGACGTCTCAAAGAAAATCTCATGACAGCTCCCATCTTACAGTATCCTAAACAAGACAGAGAGTACCAGATGGAAACTGACACCTCAGATGCATCCATTGGGGGAGTACTATGAATTAAGAATAGTGACGGTGATTTCCTGCCTGTAGCCTATGAGTCGCGCAAACTGATGGATGGCAAGTGTTATATCCAATCCACAACAAAGACCTACTGGCCATTGTACACTGCCTAGTCAAATGGTGCTGTTACCTGGAACGGCAGGAAGAATTCACAGCACTAACCAATCACAAGTTGCTCATCTATTTAAAGACACAGGCAAACCTGTCACGCCGCCAAGTGCGGTGGATGGAAGTACTACAAAGGTTTAACATGCTCATCTGGCAACAGCACCCATGTTGACAATAATAATGTTGACAGTGGCCATGTCAACACTTTGTCAACATGGCCACTGTTGACTCAAAACTCTAAATCTCCTATGTTTTTTGCTAGTCACACTAGCTTAATTCTTTTTTTAAAGCGTTCAGGGGTGAGAACCCAGAAAACACAACAAAAGTCTGGCCATCTTGACATGATTTAATATTAAGCTTAATAAAAAACTTGATTTAACCTGATTTTTCCTTTATATTAACTAATAAAAATTAGTTTATTTTTTATTTGATTTCATGACATAAAAGTGTCAATGTTGACACTTTTTAAGCTGAACTTATTTTTAATAACAAAACTGAAGCATCTACAACAAAGAAATTAAGTGCGCATTTAAAAATATTTTTTTATTGTTTATTATATTGAAAAAGACAGTGCACATACATTTGATTGTTAGAATGTTCATGTTATAAATATATATGTGGCACTTATTCCGGCTTTAATATATTAAGTGGATTGGATACTAACGGTGATCCAATAATTTAAGTGTGACTTACTATGTAAGTTACTATAGAATTTATTATTAAAAATAATGTCAACACTCGTAAATGTCGTTTATTTGCTTGTTATCACCCCCGGGGTGGAGTTAAGCAAATTAGAGTGGTGCAATTAAGCTTAAATTAATATGCCACATCATATAAATAATGTTGTAAGTGACATTGTCAACACTTTACCCTTTTCAATACTTGAATACAACTTCTTAACAACTTCATATAAGCACAATGGTAAAATATCATATTCTCACTACCCAAATATAATTTTTAATAAAAGAATAAAGAACCTTGATACTTTTTTACTTATTTTTATGTTTTTTTTTAATTTTTTATGTGAACAAAAACACACAGAAAACGGTTAATTCTTGTTAGCCCGCGTAAATTTAATTAAGCGTACTATGTTTTTTCATAGTAAATTTTCAAAATAATGTCAACAGTGAGAATGTTGTCAAAAATAATGTCTACAATTTTTGTAATCAACAGTGAGAATTCAGCGTTTTTTACTAATTGTCACTCATAATGTCAACACTTTTCAGTTCTCACATATAAAACTTTATGTTTTATATAATAAAAACTTCTCATTTTTTGATATGAATATTTTTGACTTTGCTCTTTCATATTTTCTAATTTTTAAAATAAAATCTATATCCAAATATAATACTTTCACATATTTCTCTTAACTTTTATCTTGTTATTTATAACTTTAATAAATAAAAACTATACAAATAATTTTTAACTTTTAAATGCCAAGAAAAACCATCTAAGATTTACTTTTTGTATATTATGCCTTTTAAGTTGTTTTGTTTGCTTTTTAAATTCATTGCTTTATTTTAAACCATTTTACTTATTATTTTAGGACAAGAACACTTCCAAACAGCCAAAGGGTACCAAGCGTCCCTCTAAACCAACTGAAGCCACCAAGAAAAAGCCTGTCTTGTCAAAGAAAGCCACCCCCAAGCCCTCCCCTGAGCCCTCTCCTGAGAAGATCCCTGCTCATTCCACTGGGGGAGAGGAAACTGATGGCTCTCTTACAGAGCACAGTTTTTATAACTTGGCTTCTGACAAGAAGCCAACCAAGAAGAAGCGCTCAGCCCAAAAGTCCCCTCCTAAAGATAAGTCTCCTGCACATGAGGAGCACCACAACAAGCCCCCTTCTGCTTCCCCACCCCTGCCAAACTTTCCCCCTTCAAGCTCATCTGGGGATGATTTGAAGCCCCGCCCCAATTACTTTTCTGGCTTCTGCCATGCTCCTGCTGGCCCTTGGGACCCTCTGTTGGCCCACAACATCTGCAATGTTGATGGCAAGTTCAAGGTTCCTTCCACCCTATCCAAGTTTTTCCCAGCATGAGTGTTCAAGGTGGACCAGTAATGGTGGCCAATGGATACATCTTCTCATGCAACAATGCCAACCGGGGCTTTAAGAGCCGCCATTACACCTGCAAGGACCGCTCCTGCCCAGTGCGGCTCAACACTGAGCGCTGGGACTAGGTCCAAACCATAAAGGGTGAGCATATCTGCATCATGCCCAACACTACCATCTCCTGCCTCCTGAAGTGGTATCTGGTACAGATTATGCCCACTTCCAAAGACCTTTCTGCCACCCAACTAACTGTGCTTGCTTGCAAGTACCTGACCCCTACCAACTTGAAGAGGGTGCCAACCCACAATCAGTTGGTCAAGTTCATGAGTGATAGACGTCAAGCCTCTAATCCCCAGGCCAAGAGCGCCACCAACATCAAGGACCTGGTCCTCACTGATGCCCTCAAGAAGACAGAGGATGGTGAGATGTTCCTGCTCCATGACAATGGGCAGGAAATGAAGGAAAGGATTGTAGCCTACGCCACAACCCAAAACCTGGAGCAGCTCAACACTGCTACCACCTGGCTGTGCAACGGCACATTTGCTATTTGCCCCCCCTCTCTTCAAGCAGCTTTGGGTCCTGCATGGGCAGTTCAATGACCAGGTCATCCCTCTTGTGTTTTTTCTCCTTCCTGGTGCCAAGACAGAGGTCTATACTAGAGCTTTCAAGATTGTCTGGGATGCTTTGAGCTCCCTTCCCATCAACCAGCTCCCCCCTCCTGCCCACACCACAAAGGCCAATCCCTCCTCCACTGAGAAGGATGAGGCAACCATAAACGCTGAGCAGCTAGCTCATGCGCGCTCACTTGGACCAAAGATGATCATTATGGACTTTGAGCAGGCTCAGTTCAGAGCCTTCCAGACCGCCTTCAATGGAGAAGTTCAGGGCTGCTTCTTCCATTTTTGGCAGGCCCTTGTCAAACACCTCAAGAGCAAGAAGGACCTTTTTGACAAGTATCTTAATGATGGTAAGGGTAAGTGCCGCTTTGCCCTGACCCAATTTGCTGCCTTGGCTTTTGTGCGCCCGGAGCATACTGGGCTTGGCTTTGAGGCCCTCCAGGAGGATGCTTATATCAAGAAGCACTCCACCATCTTTGAAGGCTACCTGGAGTACTTTGAAAAGCAATGGGTGGGCAAGAAGGTGACTGCCCAGAGAGGAAAGAGCGGGGCTACTGCTCCTTGGAATTGCCAGGGCGCCTGCCTCAAGGGGGAGATGAAGACAACGTCAAGCCTGGAGGTGTGGCACAAGCACTTGAAGACCAAGTTTGGGACTAACCCCAAGTTCAACAAGTTCTTCTCCAAGCTGCAGGAGGAGCAGGCCCGGATTATCTCCAAGTTCTGCAACCTGGCCAACTGGGTGGCCCACAAGAAGAGGAAGAGTAAGGAGCAAGACTACCAGGAGGACGTGCAGAAGGTAGTGAAGAAGAGTACAAGGTGGCGGAGATCAAGAAGTACCTAGAAGATGACGCAACTGCTCTTGCTGGTGGCTTTAATTAGCCCAATAAACCTTGCTTTGCTTTGCCTATATATTATTTACTTTTAAACTTTTAATTTTTTAATTTTTTAATTTTTTTGGATAGTACTAATCTTTTTAGGTATAAATGGTAAGTTTCAGATACAGTTTCAATGTGGTTTTATAAGAAATATCTTATATTTTGTTAATTTATCTTTAAGCTATGAGATATTTTCAGTTGTGCTTATATAAAGTATAATATGTTTAAATTAGAGTTTTCTTATATTTTGTAGCTATTATTATATATTAAATATCTTTATTTTTGGCTCATTGTAATTTTAATTTTTATGGGAATAAAAAATAATTTTATAATAAAGAGTGTAATTTACATAGTAAACTGAAAAATACTTGCTTATATCTCCTTATTCTTATTACTTATGATATTTTTATTACATTTTTGAACTTTCTGGGGTCAATTTAGTATAATAAAGTTTTTAAATATTTTTTTATATTGAAAATGTTCAGGGTAAAGTGTGCTGTTAATTAAAAAAGTGTCAACATCCAGGAAACAACATTAAGTAAAACCGGGTTGTCACTTTACTATAGTGTTGACATTAAAAGTATCAACATGGCCACTGTCAACATTTTTAGTGTCAACATGGGCGCTGTTGCTGCTCATCTAATATAAGCCTGGGGCAAGCTTGCCATGGCAGATGCCCTGTCCCATCTGTATGTCCGCGCATCTAGGGGAGAGAATGGGCTTGACCCAGACTAGCCTCTCCTAGTGCTATGTACAAAAGACAAAGGGTTCCCTGCAGGCACAACCAATATCACCAAAGAAACAGTCATCAAGAATGAACATCTCTTTGCTGACGTATACAGGACTCTTCACAGAAAAATGTTGGAGGCACAACCATTCCCTACATCCCCACGTATCAGCAAGTAGACACCATCCTACACTATCACAGAGATCTTGGACATAAGAGGAGCCAAAATCTATATAAATTCCTAAAGCATAAAGCCTGGTGGCCAACCTTATACCGCAATGTCCAGGAAGTGTTAGAACAATGTGAGGTCTACAAAAAGTTTGCCAAAAGCAAAACCCCGCCTAAGTCTGTACTCCCCATTCAAACCCAACTACTGTTCAAGGTATGGGCTCTTGACATTGTGGGCCCCATGCCAGGAAAGCACAACAACAAAAAATACATCATCACAGCCATTGACTTCGCAACCTGGTGGCCAGTAGCCCAAGCGGTGAAGGCACACACCGGCAACAACGTCTGACAATTCATTGGCAAGGAAATAATCAGCAGGCTTGAAAATCCAGAACTCCTGATAACCAATGGGGGTAAAGAATTGACCTCTGAAGACACCAATGTGTACCTCACCAAAAATGGGGTCAAACACACTGTCACAACACCATACCATCCACAGGCCAATGGACGCGTAGAGCAGCTTAATAATAGCCTTGTGCAATCCCTAGCCAAACTCACCACTGGGAGACCTGAAGACTGGTATAAGCAGCTACCAACTGCATTACTTGTGTGCCAAACCCAAGTGAACAAATCCACCAGAAAAGCCTGTTTGAACTGGTATACAATAAACAGCCAAATATCATTCAAGCATTGACAGGACCCAAACAGGAAATTCCAAGTCAAGTCCCCCCTCACTCAGATCCTCAAGTAGTAGAGGCCAACAGCAAACAAGCGGCCAAAGAAAAGGAACACTTACAAAAGACCTTCATTCCCATCCATCAAAGACATGAAGTTGGGGACAAAGTCTGGGTCATGAATGTCAATAAGAGCAAACTACAACCTGAAAAAGTAGGGCCGGCGATAATCCTAAAGGTAAACAACAATAACACTTACCTTGTGCAAGGGCCCGGGAAACGCAAGCAAGACAAGACAAGACGCTACATCACGACTGCCTATGACCTTGCAAAGCAAGACAGAAGCAACAAGAAACTGCCCTGCCTGCCACCAAACAACAACTGGTTCAATATGGCGCCCGGGCTCCTGACAACCTCCCCAACAACCTGCCTCCTGAGGAGGCCAACTTTCAGCCGGGGGGGTGTCAAAACCGCAGGCTTGACCCACCAGCAAGGTTCCAATCAAGCAGGTTTGTGACCTGCAATCCAATTATTCGGTCACCCAAAGCCAGACTAGGAAGTCAACTTGAATTACCAAATCCAACAACATGAACAGATGATGATCCTTTACGGTGGATACCTCTATTTGGCGCTTGACTCATTATCAGGATCAAGCCACCCCTTCCTTTGTCCAGCTGTGTGATCACCAATCATGTTCCTGCTATCCATTGATTCACATGAACTATATAATCACTATCTTCAAATTAAGATTATTATCTAGCCTCTAAATATTTTCCCCCGTGTAACTCTGCTAAAACAGCACAGTTACAACACTAAGAGGTCCCCTGTGCTAGTGGAGTTGTCAGAAGCTGCCAAGGTTGCTGACACTGTCTTCAAGAATGTATTTTTTTTGCTCCCTCTCCAAACTGTTTATAAGGAGTTCCCAGGATTAAGATGTATGATTGATAAGTGGGGAAAGGAACTAGCAGAGGCTCAAGATATCTTGACTGTCCTTCCACCCTTTGGTTGCACTACCACTCGAGTAGAGATATCCATTCAAAAAGTGAAGATCAAGGCTGTTTTAGATACTGGCTTGCCAGTCAACATTGTCTCCTCCAAACTTTTGAAGAAGCTCAAACTTGCCACTGACCTTAATTATCACCAGTTGTATGGCACAGCTGGACTGTTATGACTCGTGCCATAGGGGCGTACTCTGCTCTACCCATGAGGTTTGGCAAGCTTCTCCTAGCTGCGCCAGCAGTTGTCTTGGAAAACAAAAGTTACAATATTCTTTTTGGCACCCAAGTTTTTAGGGAATATAATGGGATAATCAACTTGAAAGATAAACCTCTCTATTCTGAGATAAAAAGTCCCTTTGATCTTTGAAGAGCCAGTTAAAGTTCCGGGGAAGCGCCTGAAGACGTGCGCTTTGGAATATCCCACTGGGGTTTTCAACCTCAAATATTGCACCCACTCCTCAAACATGAAATGTCCACCCATGCTTGTCCTGCGTTCAAGGGGATTCCTCTCCTAGTCACGTCTGCTGTCACCATCCCTCCTGGCTCCCAAGCTCTCCTAGACTCCCAGATATCATATGAACTACCTGAACAAACCTTCTTTGAGTTGTACTCTCCCCCCTCTTTAGGGAGCAAAAAACCTTATCTCTGTCCTGGAATCCTAGATGTCTCCCATAAGGGCCCTTTTCAATTGTTGATAGCCACCCTGACTGCTCTCCCCATGACCGTGTCTAGTGGACAGGTCATTGGATATGGTGATTTGTTGAGCAATCCTGATGTCCTGTCTCTTCATCCATTTGGCTCATCCAAGATTTTAACCTGCCTGAGGATGAACCCCAAGTCCTATCCTTGTTCGCTGTGCAAGACTTTCCACAGCTGTCCCTGGTTCTACAGAAAGAGGTTCTAGACTTTCTAGACCAATTTTACAACATCTTTGCTAAGAACAGTACCAACTATGGGTTAGCCAAAGGCATTATCTACCTGATTGACACTGGCAACACTCCCCCCTTCCATGCTAAGACATACTGCCATAGCCAAGTGGAGGGCGCCCAGGTATCTTAAGAGTTCAAACAACTGTTGGACACTGGGCTGCTGGCACCTTCCCAAAAGCCCTTGGGCATCCCGCTACTCATCTTAAAGAAGAAAAATGGAGGTCATTGCATTGTGATGGACTACCGCTGATTGAATTCTTTGACCAAGAAGGACTCATACCCCTTGCCGCGTACTGATGATGCTCACTGACATCTTGGAGGCTCTAAGTTTTTCTCTGCAATAGATCTGGCATCTAGATACTGGCAAGTTGACCTATTGCCCAAGGATTGCCAGAAAGCTGCACTCATTACATCTGAGGGGCTGTTTGAGCCTACTTGCATGCCGCGGGGCTCTGTAATGCCCTGGCCACCTTCCAAAGGGCCATGGACTCCATCCTCCGCAACTTGAAGCTGTCATGCGTCCTATTATACCTAGATGATATAATGGTTTCAGCGCTACCTTCACTGATCACCTGACTCACCTCAAAGAGGTGTTCCTAAAGATTTGTGAAGCTGGCCTAAAACTAAAACCTTCCAAGTGCACTTTCTTCAAAGAGCGTCTTGAATTCTTGGGCCATGAAGTAACCCAGACAGGGATTTGCCCAATGACTAAGAAGGTTGAAGCCATCAAAAAAATGCTTCTGTTCACCAACCTGAAAGAGGTACAAGTCTTCCCAGAGATGATGGGCTACTACAGACAGTTTATCCCTGACTTTGCCAATACTAGTGAACCTCTAGTCCAGCTGTTACATAATGTCCCTTTTGAATGGACCGCCAGTCAGCAGCAGGCCTTTGAAACCCTTAAGCAAAAACTCAAAGAGGCGCCAATCCTAGTGTATCCTGACTATGATAAGGAGTTCATCCTAGATACTGACGCTAGCAATCTTGCTATTGGGGCTATTCTGGCCCAACTAGACAACAAGGGTGTAGATTATCCTGTGGCTTACACTTCCTGTGTGCTAAACAAGCATGAGAAGAATTATAGTGTCACAGAGAAGGAGTGTCTTGCCATGTTGCATGCAGTCAAACAGTTCTACCACTACGTGTATGATACCCATTTCACAGTTTTCACTGACCATGCTTTGCTTAAATGGTTACAACAGCTTAAGGAGACAGAAGGGCGCCTAGCTAGATGGGCCCTACGCCTGCAAGGTTACGGCTTCACTGTGCTCCATTGCCCTGGGATTCAACATCAGAACGCTTATGGGCTGTCCCAAATGCCCATTCTTGCTTTACATTCTGTGGAGGCTGACCAGTTGTACAAACTGATTGGGTATCCTTCTTATTGGGAAAGCAAGACGGAAGAAGCCCAACTGGCCTTGTCCAAGCTATCCAAAGATGCCCTCATATGCAACAATCAGCTCTTCAAGAAAGTACAAGATCAATATCTGCCTTATGTACAACCCAGTCTTTGCCTGTTGTTGGTGTCACAAGCTCATAAAGAGACTGGGCATGGAGGCATTGCCAAGACTTTTGACTGGCTTCAAAAGAGTTACTTCTGGGAAAAACTTTGCCTGCCAATCCCAGAAGTCATAGCTAATTGCCACAACTGCCAGGCGCAGAGGCCTTGAGCTGCTGCACACAAAATCTAATTAGTTTCACATCAACATACTTTCATACTGTCAGCATTGATGCGGTAAGTCCTCTCCCTTGCTCACGTTCTGGGTGTTGCTTTATCCTTATTGCCGTTGATCACTTCAGCAAGTGGGTAGAGGCTTGCCCTACAAAGGAAATCACGGCTAAGACAACTGCTGCCTTCCTGTTACAGGATGTTTTCTACTGCCATGGTTTTCCTCAAGGGTTGCTCTCAGATAATGGGACTAACTTCAATGCCAAGCTGATAACCTCTGTTGTCAAAGCTTTGGGGTCTCACCAGTCTTTCTCTGCCCCCTACAACCCTTCTATCAATGGGGCAGTCAAGCATGCAAATTCAACACTGGTCTCCATCTTGAGAAAGCTCACCTACTCTGACACTGCCAATTGGGACCTATACCTACCTGCCGCTCTCTTTGCATACTGCCTTAGCAAACATTGTGTCACTGGGTACTCCCCTTTTGCTATGCTGTATGGGCAAGAGGCTACTACCCTGTCACTCTTGGAGCCCCCTGCTTTTCTCTGATAAGGCCATGAATCCCAGCAACCACATTAAGGATATAGTCAATTGCATAATTGATATACAGGCAACTGCCTACACTTCTGCATACAAAACTAAAATACTTGAGTTTTCCTCTGGTAATGCTGGATGCTCCCCCTTGCCTGAATTTGATGTTGGTGACTGTGTTCTTTACTACCAACACAGAGTGGGTGGGCACACGCATAAATTGAACACTCTGTAGATTGGCCCTTTGGAAGTGACCTTTAAGCAAGGGTCTGAATCCACTGTAAAGATCCTCTCCATTGGTTGTCCCTTTGCTTGAGTGCATGCCAAGCTCCGCAAATACCTCCCCCCTAAGGCCAATCTAGGGGAGGGCAGTGTCATGAATACCTCTATTTACCATGTGTTGATTTTGCCTTTGGTGGGCCATTTGAAGACAAATATTTGCTTTTGGCTCTCAAAATGAGTTGATGGCTTAATCAGGAAATACAATTGTTCAGTTTCTTGACTCTGCACATCTCACTTGCCCCACTCATGCTTGTGGTGAGTGATCCTACCTTCCTGGTAGTGTTTTGTGGTGTCAACATCCACTGTATAATCCTTTTCCTAATTACCAATAAAATTAAGTTCTATTCACATTTTTGTCTTTGTGTTTTCCATTACTTCCATGCCTCTCTCTAGCCACAACTAGCAGAGATTATTCTTCCAGGGCTGCAAGGTAAACACATAGCCTTCCCTGTCATCTAACTAAGAATTAGTAAAAATCCAATCCTAAGGTTAGGATTCCCTGTTGTGTGTCTGTACTGCGCCTCAGAACACAACACTATTCAAATACGAGCCCTTTAAGTATGCCACAGACGTTCAGAAGGTTCTCCATGTAGCCAACCAGCTCACCGGCCAACAGCAAGACTGGTTTGTGGCAGTCAACTTCAAGGAGCCCAGCTTACGTCACAACTTACATGCTTTTAGTCAGAGATTGATGGACTCTTTCAGCTCTCCAAAAGACGTAAATGACACTCAATGCAAGCTATACTCTCTCCAACAGGAAACCTCTTCCACTGCCAGTTATATCAAGAAGTTATCCCAACTTAAGGAGGCCCTTCAACTAGACAACGTTGAAGCTTGCTATCTCTACTACGCTGGACTTTCTCCTCAGGTCCAGGAGTTCCTACTTCATCATAAGCTCCCTGAAACCTATGAGAAGGTAATCAAGGAGGTACAAGCTTGGAGTGGGCGCTACAAGGAGACCCTAGCCAAGCACACTACCCAAGTGGCTGCCATCCACATGCTCTCTCCTAAAACCAACATCAAATAAAAACCTCTACACCCAGGGGTTGTTCCTAAACTGGGAGGTGGTTTCATGCTCTCTAGCAAAGAGAAGACATGTCAAGTAGCTCATGGGCTCTGCATATACTGTGGCTTGACGGGACACACAGTCATGAACTTCCCTGCAGCCTGTCCGACCCCTTTTAAACCCCCCCTCAAGCCCCCAACCATTGATGGCAGTTGACAAGGAAGGTAATAAAGAAACTACTTCTCTCTACTCTATGGTTCCTATAACAATTTCCTCCAGCAACAAAAATATACAAACCACATCATTGCTAGACACAGGAGCCATGGGGAATTTCATTGACCTCCTATTCCTTGAAACCTTAGGCTTGCAAACCCAACTGGGAGGAACAGCTTGCTTATCCAATAGAAGTACCCCTTCAGTGTATAGATTAATCTAACCTACCACAGTAGAAATTGGCAGGATACCCTTTTAGCTCAACTTCTTGGTCTTAAAGGACCTGTCATTCCTCGTCATATTGGGGATGCCCTAGTGGGAACAAGCCAAATGCAACATTGATTGGGACACACATCAAGTCAACATATCTATTAAGGGGAAGTCAGGCAGTGTGGTGCTGGGACAAATTACTACCTCTTCCTTGAATGTGGTGAAGATCTTTCTAACTCTGGAGAGCATCCTCTCACAACACAAGGACGTTTTCACCAAAGCCCCCTTGAAAACCCTCCCCAAAAGAAGGGAAAGCAACCTACACATTGAACTCATCCCTGGAGAGAGACCTAAGTGGGGCAAGGTCTAACCCACCACACATGCTCAGGGAATTGTTTTGAAGGAGTAAATATCAGAGTTGGTTGCCAAAGGTCACATGAGACGCTCCCAGTCCTTGTGCTCATTCCCAGCTTTCTTTGTTAAGAAAAGCAACAGAGGACTACAGCCATGCGTCAACTACAGCCCTCTCAATCCCATCACGTTGAAAGACCGCTACCCAGTTCCTTCTGCAGAGCAACTAACGGATCACTTGACAGGAGCCTGCGTGTTTTCCAAGCTTGACCTCTGCAATGTCTATAAAAAGGTCCAATTTTCTGAAGAAGACAAATGGAAAACAGCGGTTTGCAAACATTTTGGAATATAAAAATATCTGGACATGCCTTTTGGATTGTGTAACACCCTGTTAGCGTTCCAAGCACCCATGGACAAGATCTTGTTCAAACTCCTGGATGTATGCATAGTGGTATAACTGGACTATATCCTAGTATACTCAAAGGATGAGACTACCCATCTCCACAACCTCAAAAAGGTCTTGTACAGACTTCAGAAAGCTAAACTCTACTGCAAGAGGGAGAAGTATGAGTTCCTGAAGCCAGAGGTAGAGTTTCTAGGCTATGTCATCCAAAGGGGAAGTTTTGCCATTGCTCCATCCAAGGTGGCTGCAGTAATAGATTGGCCTACTCCAAACTCCAGAACCAAACTTAGGGGATTCTTAGGCTTGGCAAACTTCTGCAGGAAGTTCATCAAAGAATTTGCCAGGATAGCCCATCTGCTCACCACACTCATGGTCAAAAGTGCACCCTTCAAATGGTTGGACAAATCACAGAAGGCCTTTGAAACCTTAAGGTAGCCTTCACCTCTGTCCTGGTAATTAAGAAGAACAGACCCAGAGCTTCAATTTTTTTGGAGACCAATGCATCAGATTTTGCGCTAGGAGCAGTTCTGATTCAGGAAGTAGAGCCTGGAATATACCACCCTGTGGCATACTTCTCCAAGGAACTGCTAGATTGGGAACATAACTACAATGTTTACAAAAAAGAACTCATTGTAATTGTAAAGACTTTTGAACATTGGCAGAGATACCTGGAAGAAGCTAAACACACTGTCATTGTATGCATGGCCCACAGGAACCTTCTGTACTTCACTGAAAAAGGATGATCTTCCAGCATTTGGCTAAGTGGGCCTTGGACTTGTCCTTTTATGATTTCAAAATAAGCTACATTCCAGGTCATACCAATGACGCCCCTGACGCCCTTAGTTGAAGAGAAGACCTCAACAACGGAGATCACTCATATAGTCATTTTAACACCTGCCCTGTTCTAATACCCAAAAATTCTTGCTCATGGCCCTAGGCATCTCTCAATCCACCTCCATGTTGGAAGATGAAATCAAGGCAGCACAGAAAGATTTGCCAATTATCCAAGAGATAGTGGCCAAGATGACTTCCAACAACCCCAACTGCTATTAAAAGTTATGACAGGGTCTACTCTTCAGACACAATTGCTTGGTGGTTTCTCCAGGTGTTATCCAAGACCAGGTACTAAGAGAGATCCACATCTCTCCCCTGGAAGGCCATGGAAGAGTAAAGAAAACTATGGAGAGGCTCTTCTTAAACTACTGGTGGCCCTACATGTTTTCACAGGTGAAGAATTGTATCAGTTGGTTTGTATCTTGCATGAGGAACAAACACTCTATAAAAAAACCTCACATAATCCTTCAACCCCTCCAGATTTCCACAATTCCCTGGGAATCAATCTCCATGGACTTCATCACTGATCTCCCTCCAAGCCAAGGGTTCATCAGCATCCTGGTATTTTTGGATCAACTCATCAAAGCAGCAGAGTTTGTGGCCTGTGCTGTGTTCTGAGGCGCGGCACAGACACACAACAGGAAATCCTAACCTTAGGATTGGATTTGTACTAAGTCTTGGTTAGATGACAAAGAAGGCTATGTGTTTACCTTGCAGCCCTGGAAGAATATTCTCTACTAGTTGTGGCTAGAGAGAGGCGTGTAAGTACAGAAGACACAAAGACAAAAATGTGAATAGAACTTAATTTTTATTGGTGAATATGAAATGAAATATATAGTGGTTAGGAATACCACAAAAAACTACCAGGACGTTATGATCACTCACCACAAGTATGAGTGGGGCAAGTGAGATGCGCAGAGTCAAGAAACTGAACAATTGTATTTCCTGATTAAGTCATCCACTCATTTTGAGAGGCAAAAGCAAAAGCAAATATTTGTCTTCAAAATGGACCAACAAAGGCAAAATTAAAACGTGGTGAATAGCGGTATTCACAACATTGCCCTCCCCTAGATTGACCTTAGGGGGTGGTATTTATGAAGGAACTTTGCGTGCACTCAAGCAAAAGGACGGCCACTGGAGAGGAGCTTTACAGTGTATTTAGATCCTTGTTTAAAAGTCACTTCTAAAGGGCCAATCCACAGAGAGTCCAACTTATGTGCGCAATCACCTACTCTGTGTTGGTAGTAAAGCACATGGTCACCAACGTCAAATTCAGGCAGGGAGAGAATCCAGCATTATCAGGAGCGAGCTCAAAAATCAAAGTCTTGTATGCAGAGGTGTAGGCAGTGGCCTGTATGTCATGATGCATTGACTAGATCCTTAATGTGGTTGTCAGGAGTCATGGCCTTGTCAGAAATAAGCAGGGGCCCCCCAAGAGCAAAGGGGTAGTAGCCTCTTGCCCATACAGCATAGCAAAAGGGGAGTACCCAGTGATACAATGTTTGCTAAGGCAGTATGCAAAGAGAGCAGCAGGTATGTATAGGTACCAATTGGCAGCATCAGAGTAGGTGAGCTTTCTCATGATGGAGGCCAGTGTTGAATTTGCATGCTTGACTGCCCAATTGATAGAAGGGTTGTAGGGGGAAGTGAAAGACTAGTGAGACCCCAAAGCTTTGACAACAGAGGTTACCAGCTTGGCATTGAAGTTAGTCCCATAATCTGAGAGCAGCACTTGAGGACAGCCATGGCGGTAGAAAGCATCTTGCAACACAAAGGCAGCAGTTGTCTTAGCCGTGATGTCCTTTATAGGGCAAGCCTCTACCCACTTGCTGAAGTGATTGACACCAATCAGAATAAAACAACACCCAGAACGTGAGCAGGGAGGACCTACCACGTCAATGCTGACAGTGTGAAAGGCATGTTGCGGGGGAACTATTTTGAACTTGTGGGCAGCAGCTCAAGGCCTCTGCAGCTGGCAATTGTGGCAGCTAGCTATGACTTCTGGGATTGGTAGGCAAAGTTTTTCCCAGAAGTAATTCTTTTGAAGCCAGTCAAAGGTCTTGGTAATGCCTCCATGCCCAGTCTCTTTATGAGCTTGTGACACCAACAACAGGCGAAGACTAGTTGTACATAAGGCAGATATTGATCTTGTACTTTCTTGAAGAGCTGATTGTTGCATATGAGGGCATCTTTGGATAGCTTGGACAAGGCCAGTTGGGCCTCTTCCGTCTTGCTTTCCCAATAAGAAGGGTACCCAATCATTTTGTACAACTGGTCAGCCTCCACAGAATGTAAAGCAAGAATGGGCATTTGGGACAGCCCATAAGCGTTCTGATGTTGAATCCCAGGGCAATGGAGCACAGTGAAGCCGTAACCTTGCAGGCGTAGGGCCCATCTAGCTAGGCGCCCTTCTGGCTCCTTAAGCTGCTGTAACTATTTTAGAGAAGCGTGGTCAGTGACAACTGTGAAGTGGGTGCTGTATATGTAATGACAAAACTGCTTGACTGCATGCAACACGGCAAGGCACTCCTTCTCTGTGACACTATAGTTCTTCTCATGCTTGTTTAGTACGGAGGAAGTGTAAGCCACAGGATAGTCTACACCCTTGTTGTCCAGCTGGGCCAGAATGGCTCCAATAGCTAGATCACTTGCATTGGTGTACAGGATGAACTCCTTATCATAGTCAGGATACACTAAAATGGGTGCTTCTTTGAGTTTTTGTTTAAGGGTCTCAAAGGCTTGCTGCTGACTGGCGGTCCATTCAAAAGGGACATTACGTAAAAGATGGACTAAAAATTCACTAGTATTGGCAAAGTCAGGGATAAACTGTCTGTAGTAGCCCATCATCCCCAGGAAGACTTGTACCTCTTTCAGGTGGTGAACAGAAGCATTTTGTCAATGGCTTCAACCTTCTTAGTCATTGGGCAAATCCTGGTCTGGGTTACTTCATGGCCCAAGAATTCAAGATGTTCTTTGAAGAAGGCGCACTTAGAAGGTTGTAGCTTAAGGCTAGCCTCCCAAATCTTTAGGAACACCTCTTTGAGGTGAGCCAGGTGATTGGTGAAGGTAGCGCTGAAAACCATTATATCATCTAGGTATACTAGGACACACACCAACTTCAAGTCACAGAGGATGGAGTCCATGGCCCTTTTGAAGGAGGCTGGGGCATTGCAAAGTCCCTGTGGCATGCAAGTAGGCTCAAAAAGCCCTTCAGAAGTAATGAGCGCGGCTTTCTGATGATCCTTGGGGGATAGGTCAACTTGCCAGTATACAGATGCCAGATCCATGGAGGAGAAGAACTTAGAGCCTCCAAGACGTCAGAGGGCATCACCAATACACAGCAAGGGGTACAAGTCCTTCTTGGTCAAAGAGTTCAGTTGGCAATATTCCATCACAATACAATGACCCCCATCCTTCTTCTTTAAGATGAGCAGTGGAGATGCCCAAGGACTTTGAGAGAGCACCAGCATCCCAGCGTCCAACAGTTGTTTGAGCTCTTTAGATACCTGGGCGTCCTCTACACGGCTGCAGCAATATGGTTTAGCATGGAAAGGAGGAGCGTTGCCAGTGTCAATCTGGTAGATAACACCTTTGGCTAACCCATAGTTGGTACTGTCCTTAGCAAAGATGTCAGAAAACTGGTCTAGCAAGTCTAGCACCTCTTTCTGTTGTACTGGGGACAGCTGTGGAAAGTCTTGTGCAGAGAACAAGGATAGGACTTGGGGTTCATCCTCAGGTAGGTTAAAATCTTGAAATGTGCCAAAGGAATTAAGAGACAGGACATCAGGAGCGCTCAACAACTTGCCATATCTGACAACCTGCCCCCTAGACACAGACATGGGGAGTGCATTCAGGTTGGCTACCAACAACTGAACAGGATCCTTATGGGAGACGTCTAGGATCCTGGGACAGAGATAGAGTTTGTTGCGTCCTAACAAGGGGGGAGAGTACAACTCCAAGAAGGTTTGTTCAGGTAGTTCATATGATATATGGGAGTCTAGGATGACCTGGGAGCCAGGTGGGATGGTGAAAAAAGATGTGGCTAGGAGAGGGATCCCTTCAGACGCAGGACAAGCATGGGTGGACATTTCATGTTTGAGGAGTGAGTGCAATATTTGAGGTATAAAACCCCAGTGGGATATTCCAAAGCGCACGTCTTCAGGCGCTTCCCCAGAACTTTAACTGGCTCTTCAAAGATCAAAGGGACTTTTTATCCCAGAATAGAGAGGTTTTCTTTTTTCAAGTTGATTATCCCATTATATTCCCTAAAAACTTGGGTGCCAACTAGTAGATTGTAACTCTTGTTTTCCAAGACAACTGCTGGCGCAGCTAGGAGAAGCTTGCCAAACCTCATGGATAGAGCAGAGTACGCCCCTATGGCACGGGTCATAGACAGTCCAGCCGTGCCATACAACTGGTGATAATTAAGGTCAGTGGCAAGTTTGAGCTTCTTCACAAGTTTGGAGGCGACAATGTTGACTGGCAAGCCAGTGTTTAAAACAGCCTTGATCTTCACTTTTTGAATGGATATCTCTACTCAAGTGGTAGTGCAACCAAAGGGTGGAAGGATAGCCAAGATTACTTGAGCCTCTGCTAGTTCCTTTTCCCACTTCTAAATCATGCATCTTAACCCTGGGAACTCCTTATAAACAGTTAGAGAGGGAGAAAAACAGATACTTTCTTGAAGATAGCATCAGCAACCTCGGCAGCTTCTTCTGACAAATCCATTAGCACAGGGGACCTCTTAGCCTGAGTGAGTTAAGGGCAAGAGACAATTTATCTGGCTTCAGGAAAAGGCTTAGTGGTAGTTGTAGCCTTTCCTGAGCGTAATTTATAGGGGACTGTAATGGTTTTAGGAACATCCAGAACAGAGTACCCATATGCATTGGCGTTGTCAGTATCAGAATCATCAAGGTCAGAGTCCTCAGAGATATTGTGAAATAAGAGGAGGATAGGAGGAGCCTCATTATCAGTGGGCTTGGTATCAGATATAGAGGGAGGGATTAAAAGAGACTGGGAAGAATTGTCAACTGAGAGCGTCTCTGCTTCTAGGTTGACTGCTCTTTTCCCACCTGCTCTTTTGGATCAGCTCCTTCAACCCAAGGGTTGGTGCAGACTCAAGAATGATGTCCTATCTGACCACAGTTGTGGCACCCTTGGCTCAAGGAGGATTTTTCAAGTTCATAGTAAGAATGCAAGGACCACAGGAAGATGAACAAGAGGTAGAAGTAGCTTGACCTTCCCTACCAACTGCTCCAGAATGGATAAGGTGCATATCCTGCAACAACGTCTTTATGCTCTTCATGGAGGAAAGCATAGCCTTATGAGCTTTAAAGTAAAGATACAGAAGTTGGTTAACCTTGAGGGCTTGAGCGCAAGCCATGTAGGCTTCATGGGCTGTCAACTGTTGCTTGTAATCAGTTGCTGTCCTTCCATGTAGAATCTGTCTGCAAACTTGGCTAGCGTCTCTTTAGGCTTGAAAGCAATAGCATGAAGGCGTCCTTCTTTACATCCAAGCTAAGGTCACCACTAATATTGCTAATCAGATTCTGATTTATCTCTTCCCAGGTTTCAATGTAGGGCAGTTCAGGCACCACCACCTTCTGGTAAGTTGGGTGTAGACAGGTCAGAATATGTTCCTTCTTAACCTCATCTGATGCTTGTCTCATGGCAGTTATGTAGATAGTTAGGAAGGCTGCAATGGTTGAGGTTTTGGGAATAAAGACTTGCTTAAAGGTAAGCTTAAAATGTGCTTTGGGAGTTGGACCACCATTGTTGCTATTGAGTACGTTTATACGCAGGGAGAACTCTGCCTTGGATTCAGAGGGGGGCTGTCTAGCCTATTGCTGACAAACACTTTCTTAAAGGGTAGTCAGGGTCTCAACAGCACAAGCACCTGTATCAAAAGCTTGAGTGGTCTGGTGTGCAGTAGTATCTAAGCGTTGCCCTTGGGTGGTCACTATTGTGGAGAGCTCAGCCAGTCAATAGGTAAGGGATGGCCCCACTGAGAGGCAAGGGGCAAACCTGTCATTCACAGAGTCAATCAATTCACTCATTTCTTGTACATCTCTATCCAGCTCAGTATGATCCTGCTTCAAATAATCCACCTTGTTAGCTAGGGCAACTAGTTCCCTAGCGCATTGGATTTGAGGGGCTCCTGGTAGACCAGGGTAGCAACCATCTCTGTCAATAATCCCAACTGGGGCTAGCAGCAGTTACCATCATTTCACGTAGGGCGGCAAGTTCTTGCTGTAGATCTGCAACTTGAGCAGTCAATTCAAGCACCAGGAGTTGGATTGAGGAGCCTCAGCAAGACGTCCTTGACTGCAAGTAGTGGTACGTAGCTCCCATATAGCGTCCCATATTCTCTGCTCTCAATCTGCCAAATCATTAGAAGGGGGAGAGGGCGGAGCATCTGGCTTGGGCGTAGCTAATTCATTCACTTGACTCTGGAGTTTGGCTATAGCGGCAGCAGTGGTAGCTCTTTCCTGATCAAAGGATTATTGAGTTTTGTAAGGCCACTAGCAGTAAAGTCCGCTACCTGCTGTAGCTGCTCAAAAGAATACGTTCTGAATGCATTGAGCTGCTGCACAAGTTGTTCAAAGTTGGTTAGATAAGCATTCAAGGTGGAGTCTACTTGAGTTTGCCAGGGTTGTTCTAGCTGGTTAAACTTGTGTAGGCGCTCTCTCACGTATTTGGGGATAGACTGGCACATTTGTTTGATAGAATCAACCAAACAGGTCTGGGAGGTAACAGAATTGTGCTGGTTGTCAGATACCAAGGAAAACAGGGAATGAATCCACTGTTGGTAGGCAGCAAACTAATCCCAGTGATGAGTAACTGTTGCTTGTAGAGATAAGATTTCTTGAACGTGGAGCCCCACCACCATTTGATGGTGGACCAAGGCAGGCTGCACAAAGGACAATAATAAGTGCTCAGGGGGCCGGCCACTGAGAGGAGATGTTGTGGAAATTGAGGGGCCACAATTAATTTGTAGTATTCAGCCCAACTGAAATGCAGCTGAAGGTAAGGGTGCGCTCCTTCATGGTATATCCCAAGGGCTACTGACATGACTTGTTCTAAGTCAGGGGTACCCATGGGGTAAGCAACTATGCGGGGACCATTCCCAAGGTTCAGTACAGTGGGGGTAACAGGCTGGTTGGAAATATCTTCCTCAATAGGAGGGCTAGTAATTTCAGGTGAAGTTGACTCTTGTATAGGCAGAGGCAAAGGACCTGAAAATGTGGATGCAAAAGAGATAACCAAGGGGCTTACAGCCCCTGTAGTGAGCACCATTTTTGTTGTGTTCTGAGGCGAGGCACAGACACACAGCGGGGGATCCTAACCTTAGGATTGGATTTGTACTAAGTCTCAGTTAGATGACAGGGAAGACTATGTGTTTACCTTGCAGCCCTGGAAGAATATTCTCTACTAGTTGTGGCTAGAGAAAGGCGCAGAAGTACAGAAGACACAAAGACAAAAATGTGAATATAACTTAATTTTTATTGGTGAATATGAAATGAAATTTATAGTGGTTAGGAATATCACAAATACTACCAGGACAGTAGGATCACTCACCACAAGCCTGAGTGGGGCAAGTGAGATACACAGAGTCAAGAAACTGAACAATTGTACTTCCTGATTCAGTCATTAACTCATTTTGAGAGGCAAAAGCAAAAGCAAATATTTGTCTTTGAAATGGCCCAACAAAGGCGAAATTAAAACGTGGTGAATAGTGGTATTCACAACAGCCTGTTCTAGTGTGATTAACACCACAGCAACTGTCCGCCTGTTGCTTGAGAAAATCTACAGACACCATGGAATACCAAAGGAAATTGTCTTAGACAGAGGAACACAACTTACATTCAAGTTCTGGGGGAAAATAATGAGGCAGCTACAGATAAAGTTGAAAATGTCAACTGTCTTTCATTACCAAACCAATGGACAGACAAAACATATTAACTAGATCTTGGAAACATACCTCTGAGCCTATGTCAACACTAAACAAGACAACTGGTCAGAATTGTTGCCCTTAGCTCAGTTCAGTTACAATAGCTCCTACCACTTGGGAACAAAGATAACACCTTCAAGTCCAATTACAGTAACTTCTCCCAGGACATTCCAACCTCAGGTCAACCAGGGATTGTTTCCTAAGCCAATGTTTACTTCCAGACCCTCTGAGACACCCAGGAGGAACTCCAGAGTAACCTACAAATGGCTCAACAACGCTACAAGGCCCAAGAAGACAAACACCAAAGACCCACACCCAAGTTTCCTGTAGGATCCAATGTATACCTGGACACCAAGAACCTCAAACTGAATTGTGTGGGGCGCAAACTTGGACCTAGGTGCATTGGCCCTCTCCAGGTCCTCCATAAAATATCAACCACCCCCTACAAGATACAACTCCCTGCCCAGTCCAGCATGCACAACATATTTCACGTGTTCAGGCTAATGGCCAAGTGCGGTCCCCCATCACACCATCAGGTTGAGAACTCCAGACTTCCACCCAAAATCCTACAACACACACCAGAATGGGAGGTAGATGCAGTGTTGGGTTATCAAAAAGTTTGCAATCAGACCCAGTATATTGTCTCTTGGGTAGGATACCCATCCCAGTCCAACTCTTGGGAACATAGCCGGCAATCTTGCCAGCACCCCCAAGAAGATTTCCCAGTATCATCAGAGAAAGGTCACTCTAGGAAAGGGAGGAAAGGAAAATTTCAGGAATAGTCCTGACATAAACCAGATTTCTACTGAGGTACCAGACTGGGGAAAAATAGAGAATTTCAATGTCAAGAATTCACAATTTGATTAGGGGTTTCCTATTAAGTGGGAAAAATAAAAATGAAAATAAAGTTAAAACAGAGCTTAACCAACTCCAGATTAATTTATCATCTGGGCAGGCGCCTGCCACACCTGCCAGGGCAACAGCGCCCATGTCAACACTATAGTAAAGTAACAACTGGTTTTACTTAATGTTGTTTCCTGGATGTCAACACTTTTTTAATTAACGGCACAGTTTACCCTGAACATTTTTAATATAAAAATTATCTTAAAATACATTATTATACTGAAGTGTCTCCAGAGAGTTCAAAAATGCAATAAAAAAATTCCATAAGTAATAAGAATAAGGAGATATAAGCAAGTATTTTTCAATTTACTATGTAAATTACACTCTTTATTATAAAATTATTTTTTATTCCCATAAAAATTAAAATTACAATGAACCAAAAATAAAGATATTTAATTTATCATAATAAATAAAAAATATAAAAATTATAATTTTAATTTATTATAATTTATATAAGCATAACTGAAAAAATCCCATGTCTTAAAGATAAATTAACAAAATATAAGATATTTCTTACTAAACCACATTGAAACTGTATCTGAAACTTACCATTTATACCTAAAAAGATTAGTACTATCCAAAAAAAATTAAAGAACTAAAAGTTTAAAAGTAAAAAATATATAGGAAAAGCAAAGAAAAGTTTATTTGGCTAATTAAAGCCACCAGCAAGAGCAGTGGTAACGTCCTCAAGGTATTTTTTATCTCTGTCACCTTGAACTTCTTCTTCACCACCTTCTGAACGTCCTCCTGGTAGTCCTTCTCCTTGGACTTTTGCTTCTTGGGGGCATCCTGGTTGGCCAAGTTCAAATCTTGGAGACAATTCTTGCTTGCTCCTCCTGCAGCTTAGAGAAGAACTTGTTGTATTTGGGGGTTGACCCAAACTTCACCTTCAAGTGCTTGTGCCAAACCTCAAGGCTGGAGGTGGTCTTCATCTCACCCTTGAGGCAGGCGCCCTGGCAATTCCAAGGGGCAGTGGTCCTGCTCTTTCTTCTCCAGGTGGTTTCCTTCTTGCCTACCCATTGTTTTTCAAAGTACTTAAGGTAACCCTTGAAAATGAAGGAGTGCTTTTTCATGTAAGCATCCTCCAGGAGGGCCTCAAAGCCAAGCCCAGTATGCTCCGGGCGCACAAAAGCCAAGGCAGCAAACTGGGTCATGACAAAGCAACACTTCCCTTTACCATCATTGAGATACTTCTCAAAAAGGTCCTTCTTGCTCTTGAGATTCTTGACAAGGGCCTGCCTAAAATGGAAGAAGCAGCCCTGGACTTCTCCATTGAAGGTGGCCTCAAAGGCTCTGAACTGAGCCTGCTCAAAGTCCATAATGATCATCTTTGGCCCAAGTGAGCGTGCATGAGCTAGCTGCTCAGCGGCCAGGGTCAACTTGTCCTTCTCAGCGGAGGAGGGATTAGCCCTTGTGGCGTGAGTGGGAGGGGGAGCTGGTTGTCAGGAAGGGAGCTCAAAGCATCTCAGAAAATCTTGAAGGCTCTTGTGTAGACTTCAGTCTTGGCACCAAGAAGGAGAAAGAACACTAGGGGGATAACCTGGTCATTAAACTGCCCATGCAGGACCCAAAGCTGCTTTAATAGGGAGGGGCAAGTAGCAAATGTGCTGTCACACAGCCAGGTGGTAGCAGTGTTCAGCTGATCCAGGTTTAGGTATTGGCATAGGCTACAATCCTATTCTCCACTTCCTGCCCATTGTCATGGAGCAGGAACATCTCTCCATCCTCAGTTTTCTTGAGGGCATCAGAAAGGACCAGGTCTTTGATTGTGGTGGCACTCTTGGCCAGGGGGTTGAGGGCTTGGCGCCTATTGCTAAAAAATTTCACCAACTGATTGTGCGTTGGCACCCTCTTCAGATTGGTGGGGGAGAGGTGCTTACATGCAAGCACAGCCAGCTGGGTGGGGGAAAGGTCCTTGGAGGTAGGCATGATCTGCACAAGGTACCATTTCAGGAGACATTCTATGGTTGTATTGGGCATTATGCAAGTGTGCTTGCCCTTAATGGTCTGTACCAAGTCCCAGCGCTCAGTATTGAGCCGCACTGGGCAGAAGCGGTCCTCACAGCTATAATGGTGGCTCTTAAAGCCCCGGTTGGCATTATTGCAGCTGAAGATATACCCGTTAGCCACCATGGCAGGTCCACCTTTTACGCTCATGATTGGGAAGTATTTTGGCAAGGTGGAAGGAACCTTGAACTTCCCATTAACATTGCAGATATTGTGGGCCAACAGAGGGTCCCATGGGCCAGCAGGAGCATGGCAGAAGCCAGAAAAGTAATTGGGGCAGGGCTTGGTGTCATACCCTGACAAGCTAGAAGTAGGAGAGTTTGGCAGGGGGAGAAGAAGGGGGCTTGTTGTGGTGCTCTATATGTGTGGGAGACTTATCCTTGGATGGTGTTTTTGGGGCCTGGTGCCGTTTCTTGGTCAGCTCCTAATCTGAAGTCAAGTTGTAGAAACTGTGATCTGTAAGGGAACCATCATATTTATCTCCCCCAGTGAAGTGAGCTTGGCTCTGCTCAGGGGAGGCCTTTGGTAAGAGCTTTGGTGAGGGCTTGGGGGATGGTTTGGGGGTGGCCTTCTTTGATGAGACAGGCTTCTTCTTGGTGGGGTTTGTTGGCTTTGAAGGATGCTTGGTTCCTTTTGGCTGTTTGGAAGTGTTATTATCCTAAAATAATAAAGAAAATGATTTAAAATACAACAATGTATGTAACAAACAAAAAAACAACTTAAAAAGCATAATGTATAAAAAACTTTATATGGCTTTTCTTGGCATTTAAAAGTTAAAAATACTTGCATAGGTTTTAATTTATTATAGTTTTAAATAAAAAATTAAAGGTTTAGAGAAATGTGCAAAAGTATTATATTTAGAGATAGATTTTATTATAAAAATTAAAAATATATGAAAAAACAAAGTCAAAAATACAGCATATCAAAAAGTGAGTAGTTATTATTATGTAAAACATAAAGTTTTATATGTGAGAACTGAAAAGCATTGACATTATGAGTGATGATTAGTAAAAAAGCTGAATTCTTACTGTCAATTACAAAAATTGTAGACATTATTTTTGACAACATTGTCACTGTCAACATTTTTTTGAAAATTTACTATGTTTTTCATAGTACTCTTAATCAAATTTAAGCGGGCTAACAAGAATTAACCGTTTTCTGTGTGTTTTTGTTCACATATAAAAATTAAAAAAACATAAAAATAAGTAAAAAAGTATCAAGGTTCTTTATTTCTTTATTAAAAATAATATTTGGGTAGTAGTTATATGATATTTTACCATTGCATATATGTGAAGTTGTTAAGAAGTTGTATTCAAGTATTGAAAAGGGTAAAGTGTCGACAACGTCACTTACGACATTCTTTATATGTGGTGACATATTAATCTAGGCTTAATTGCGCCACTTTAATTTGCTTAACTCCACCCCAGGGGATGATCACAAGCAAATAAACAACATTTAAGAGTGTTGACATTATTTTTAATAAAAAATTCTATAGTAACTTACATAATAAGTCACACTTAAATTATTAGATCACCGTTAGCCACCAATCCACTTAATATATTAAAGCCGGATAAGTGCCACATATATATTTATAACATGAATTTTTCAACAATCAAATGTATGTGCACTGTCTTTTTTAATATAATAATTCAATAAAAAATATTTTTAAATGTGTACTTAATTTCTTTGTTGTAGATGCTTCAGTTTTGTAATTAAAAATAAGTTATGCTTAAAAAGTGTTGACATTGACACTTTTACGTTGTGAAAACAAATTAAAAATAAACTAATTTTTATTAGTAAATGTAAGAAAAAAATCAGGTTAAATCAAGTTAATATTAAGGTTAATATTAAATTGTGTTGACATAACCACAATTTTGTTGTGTTTTCTGGGTTCACACCCCTGAACGCTTTAAAAAAAGAATTAAGCTAGAACAACTACCAAAAAGCAATGGAGATTTAGAGTTTCAAGTTGACAGTGGCCATGTCAACAAAGTGTTGACATGGCCACTATTGACATTATTATTGTCAATATGAGCGCTGTTGCCCCCGCCAGCACCCTCTGCCAACCCCCCAGCACCCAACCAGCTGCCAGCAGGCTTGCTGCTACCCGCCTGCCCACCTGCTTGCTCCCGGCTTCCAGCCACCCATCTGGTTCCCAGTCCCCACTACCCAGCCAATCAGAAACACCCACCCAATGTAACCAATAAAATAAGTCCCTGAGAAAAGGCCCTGATTTTAAGAATAATTCCTGCCCACCATAAGAAAGCCAAACCCAAGGTTTACATGTGAGCAATAATTCTCCCCATAGCCAATGAGGTCCTGACTCCCAGGCCACAAGATTGAGTCCAGACTCCAACCAAATCATGTTTCTTGAGACAAAAATATATCTTGAAGAACTCATGAGTTGCCACCACCACATGACCCCCTGCTCAGGAAAGATCATTGGTCCCAGTCAAGAATGGCTAAACCCACAACAGATAACAAAGGAACAAGAGTTTGGCCATCTTCCCAAAAAGCAAATGCCATTCCTATCTTCCAAGATTTTGGGATTCCCCATCTCATGCTTTCCACTCCAATCTGCAAATCTTTGCACAATGGAAAGCACTATAAATAAAGGATCCCTCCTCAGTAATAGCTTGTGCTATTAATGAGTTTGATACACTCAATAAAGCTAAATTAAACTCTCAACTTCCAAGCCAATTCTTAGTTAATTTGCCTCAGCCAACAGCCTCCAATCTAAGGAAGATAAATCACCTCATCTTAACAGCTGTGCAAGCTTGCCTTGGAATTGGAGGATATCAACAGGGACTAGAGTTCTTTGGACCTTTACCAGAAGGGTTAGGTCATGATTACCACTACAACCCTGGGTAACTCAGCGCTTTGCACATGGGTTCCTGGCCTCCTCTGGTGTCACCACACTCCACCCTGTCTATTACAGTGTATACCTCCCTGTATTATGTACTGACCTGCTTTGTGGGCAGCTTTGGGAGGAACAAAATCCATGCCAAAGTCTTCCAGTGGCTAATGACCATTTATCTAATCATCACCACCTTGCCAGTTTCCAATTCTCTAACCTTCAGCCATAACTTACTCAAGTAGTACCTGTAATATCTGATATTACACAGGAGGTGCCAGTCCTGATCCAGCCCATTTTCTCCTCTAGTGGCTCTGATTTATAAGTGAGAAAGGGTGTCAGCCATGACCAGTTCAGATCTGGGCTTATAATGAATATTCATGTTGAACCTCTCAAGGACTCCATCCAGCAAGATTGGTGTCTAGATAGGTTGGCCTGGGTTTTAAAGTAGATATGGGACTTAAGATCAGTAAAGGCAATAAATTATTTCTGGCGCTCTAGGTAGCAGCACCACTTAACTAGACAATGAACAATGGCCAACAGTTCCTTATTATGGATAGAATAGCAGCATCACCATATTTCAGCTTGTGTGATTCATAAGCTACTGGTAATAAGTTGTCAATGTCTGTTTTGATTTATAACACCACTCCAATGAAGGTTTCTAAAGTGTCGTCTTCATTTGGTAGTCCCCATCTCTCTTTGAGTACTATAGAATAGGAGCAGATGTCAGATTTTCCTTCAGACAGAAAAAACAGAGGTTGTGCAGCAGAGTTCCCACAAATTTTGACTTGGCACCTGTTATTGTTGACAAGAGTGCTGTCAGGATGCAACAGTCTGGTATAAATTGTTGGACA
>QTSX02002470.1:0-55646 GCA_014839935.2 Entomophthora muscae | reverse complement strand
AGTCCTGAGAACATTCCAATTCTCCTGAGCGTAGGCATTGAAATACAATGTTGGGTATTTTGATTATGTCAGGAACTGGAGGTGATTCAGGACTCCTTGAGTACTGAGAAAAATTGTACTGTTTGGTTGGTACAGGGATATTGTTGAAGACAGTGAATCCTGTGAGGACATCCTGACCTTCTTCATATTGTCTCCAGACAGTGGAGGAGACATCTTCTGGGTTCTGTATTTGGAGGAATTTTTCATTTGAGTTGCATAAGTTTGGATAACCTACCTGTGCTAATATCTTTTGAGTATATACTTCTGGGAAGTATAATAAATGAGATAAAGGAGGAAATTAAGAAGAGAATGATACTTTATTTGATATGAATTTAGGGAATTATATAGTATCATGGAAAGCCACATACTGTCCATGTACATCATGTTAGTCATGGGGCTTATCCAAGTGGATTGATCCTATTAAGTCATGGGGCTTGTCCAAGTAGTGTTCCCCTTAGGACTCACAAAATGTTTGATCCCTGTAATAGATGGGCAAATGATAAGAGTGCCACTGGCTTAATGGTTAGTCAGAGAATCATTCAGAGAGTCACTTGTTAACTTGAACTTGTCCACAAAGATGCTGTTGACTAGGGTTCAGTTGCGCCCAAGTCCAGGAGTGCTAAGCCTGTGTAACTGCAAAAACAGAAAGGATAAGACATCAGTTTATTGGGATGTCTGAAAATGGTGTAAAGTACTGGGTCCTCCAAGGGTACTTGGATCATTGGGCACTGGTCCACGTCCTTGGGTCAGTACTTGTTGTTGGGCAAGTCAGGAATTGTGCAGGGAGAGCTTGGCTTGCTTAGTGCTCTCCCCGGGCTTTTCCCTTGTCTTGGTTGTATTGTATGGTAGTGACACAAAAATGAGTACGGGTTGACTGGCCATTGTTTCTGTTCCCATGCCCATTTGAACCTGCAGGTTTATGGTTGGTGTTGTTCCTGTTGATTACAGGGGTGGTTGAGTGGAGCGCCCGCCTGTGTGAGAATCCTTGGGTCTTTCTTGTTTTCCAGTTTTTTCCTTATGGAGGGTGTTGGATGTTTGTTCCACTTTCTCTGCCTTGCAATACAGACTCTGCAGGTTGGTCACCTAGTCCAGGTTCACGTGCCTCATTACATGCAATTTAAGGGCGTCATAGTACATGAGTTGTGTGGCTGGGGTGTCAAAGGCCATGTCAGAGAGTGCGCATAGTTGAAGCTCCTTGTAGGCGCGGGTGATTTCCTTCACGGTGCCTTTCTGGGTTAAGTTCTTTACTTGATATATGATCATGAGCGCAGTGTCCTTAAGCACAAACCTTGCCAAAAAGTCTAGTTGAAGGTATCCTGGTCCTTTTTGGTATGTTCTTCATGCCACTTGTTGCACCTGGTGCCAGCGTTATGAGTCAGTTGGATGGAGATCTCAGCAATCCAGAATTGCTGCAAGCATTTCATTTGGGCCAGTTTGCTTTTGGCAGATTGGATCCATGCAGCAGTGTTGTTGTTGTTGTTGGCCACAGCAAAGGATTCCAAGGCAGCGCTTTGAAGTCTTTGGGCTATGTCGTCTGGCATAATGCTTTCATCAGTTGCTTGAGGAGTAATGACAGGTGCTTAGATGAACCCCTGTGCCAACAAGGCGTTGAAGGCAGGAAGCTGGATTACTGTGTTCTGGTAGAGCACACAGCCATTGGGTATTTTGGCACCAGGTGTGTACAGTGCCCAATCCAGAAGGATGACAGACATGATTCTATTGAGGATTTATTGACCACAGCAAGTACAGGCAACATGCAGAATTTTGAAAGATAAGGTAGAATGGAAAACCTACCTGTGCTATCAATGTTGTAACTGTGCTGTTTTAGCAGAGTTACAAGGGGAAAATTATTTAGAAACTAGATAATATTCTTTATTGAGAGATAATGATTATATAGTTATTGTGAGTCATGGATAACAAGAACATGATAGTGTTGATCACACAGTGGGGTGGGTAGGGGGGCTAAACTAGCTAAGTTTGGCTTCCATCATGGCAAAAAAACACCAGGATGCTGCCCAGTGCAGAACTGGAACAGCCTCTCAAAAGGGGACCACAGAGAGGACCCAGGGGACAGCTGAGAGAAGAACACATTCAATCCCACCACAACACTAGACCAGTAAGCAACCAGTGAGTACAAGTGGGGGCGGGAGAAAGCATCACAGGCACCTGAAAAAGTGCTGAGTTGCTCTTCTCCAGACTGGGGAGGGAGGACGCTGATGTTTCCTTACCCACAAGAACGGGCAAAGCATAGTCATCAACCTCCAATTCCAGGTTGTTGCAAGTCAGGCTCTTGACCACAGCCTCTCCAGAAAAAAGGAGACCACTGGGGAGATTCAAGAGGGTGGAAGGATCTTCACCCACAAGCCGCGCAGAAGAGGAGATTTTTGACCACAAATCAGGTGAGGTCAACCACAGAAGCAGCAAGAACAGAGCCAAGGAAAATACCACAAACTTCAGAACTGGGAATATCATGATTGTGCTCTCCACAAAATTTGGGTAATGTGGGTAGGTTTGGTTTGGGCTAAAACAATAAAGTTTTTTCCAGAAGGAGGACCCACAGGCAAGAGAACAGGAAGGAGGCAATAGGGGGCCTTGGGGAGCTTGATGATGCTCTTGGACGTCTTTAAAGCAAACGGAAACAAAAGCAGGTTAAAAAAATAAAGAATTTAAAGAGAAAATCAAAGTAAAAATAGAATTTTATATTGAATTCAACTAAAAACTTTGAATTCAAGCATTGTGAGATTAGGCTGATTGACCACAAATGATCAGGATAATCATTGCATGCAGATCATTATCAATTATATGCTGTATTATCACTAGGCTAATATTCTGTTAAGCGTAGCTTTTATGTGCTGTATAATCACCAATATATTATAATGGATATGGCAGTTATACGCCATGTAATTGTTAGTTTATTATGATAGATGCAACAATTATAGGCTGTATGATCACTTGATTTTCATTCCAATATGTAGTGATTATACGCCATATAATTACTAGTTTATTATAATTGATATTAGCATTATACACCGTATAAATGTTAGCTAATATAATTATTATCACTGATTACACAGCGTGTAATCATGTAACCATCAATTGTATATTACTCATTCCATCCTACTGAACGTTGTATCAACTCAGTCCCACCCAACCTGATGGACGTATATGAGTATATCAAACAAGTGATGTGCATATGGCTAATAAATACCAAGTTTGGGTCAGCATTACACGGCGGATAATCTACAAGTCAATATTGGATTGAGTCTGCTATTATACAGCGTATAATCTCCTATTCAACCCATTGCATTAATAAGCAGAAGGATTGCCAGCCAGAAAAGGACCACTGATTAAGCCCTACAAATGGAATACCAGAATTCTACCTTCCAATGTTGGAAGACAGATTAAGGACCATTTATAAGTGTCAACTAAATACAGTGTAGTTTCTCAGCGCAATAATAGACGTGTAAGATACAGCCAATCAATAAATGACAGTAGGCTAGCTCAAGAAGAGTGTAGGCTGTAGCTGAAGTGCCATGTACACCTGCTAAGGCCAGTAGCAACACACATGCCAAGGACAGCCAATCAGGATAGGCGCAGCCAGCAAAGATGGACCTATTGCAAAGGTAGCCACTGAGAACTGTCTGAAAGGACAAGAACAAGGGTTGTTGTAGTATATATTGATACAGACGCCTGAAAGGGTAGAAAGCAAGATATTAGTTACACCTGGATAGATTGCAGCTGCTGGCTAGATTGTACTCCAGTTTCAATAAATGTAATTATCTTCAAAGTTTTATTCTATTGTAGTCTGTAGTGCTCTTGCATAGGATTAGGTAGAGTACATTGGCAAGGCTAACATCTATCTGTAGCTTTGAACATACCAGCAATAACCCCAGTTGCTCAACAAGCGTAAACTTTGAAAGCAAAAGCAAAAACAATAACAGCTATACTCTAGAGTCTGTTTCAAGAGTCCCAGAAGAGGGACTGGGTTTGAAATGGGTTAGTGGACGGTAATAAGTAATAGAAACACTAACCCTTTTACTTTAGATTGTAGGAAACTAAAACAGAGGTCCCAACTAAACTATCAGATTTTAAAATAAGTGCAACAGAATCCAAACTTTTATAAATTGGAAAATTGACAAGCAGGGGACTCAAAGTCCCCTGGCATTTTTAAAAGGGGTGAGTTGGCAGGGAGTAATCACATGACCTCAAGTGCTGCATCAAATTGACCAAGGGAGAAATTTTGCTTAGCCAGAGCTAGGGGTGCTGGAGGATTTCAAGATAATTTCTGCAGCTTCACCTGATTGGCTGGAAGGCATTCCAACCATTTCAGATTCACTTGGCTTTCTGGTTATTGATGTGGCGTCATTTGATTGGGCGCTTCTGATAGTTTTTAAGAGAGGGCAATACCATGACAACAAATAGTCCAAATTGATCAGTGTTTCTTCCCAGGCCGGGGCAACCAGAGCCGGGGGTCTGCAGGGTAGGCCAGAAAAAATCTCCTAGAGAATTAAGTGGCTTGGCTGTAACTTTTGGGCCTTTTTTGGTGCGGCGGGGGGAAACAGTTCAATCCAAGGCCAAAGGTGGCAGTGCTTTACAGGCAGGTTGAGCCTGCTGTTTCAACAAAAACAACTATTTTCATCTATTATAACTATAAACTATACTTTAAAATAAGCATAGAATTGTCCTAAATACTAAAAAAGTAAAAAAATAATAATATTGAAGGATAATAAGAGAGAAAATTGGGAGGTGTTTATTGGAAAAGGGCTCAAACATTGGTAGAAAGAGCAACAGAGATGGCCTGATTATGCTCAAGCTTTCTATCCTTGGGATAGTATGCAAGGACCACCTTGCTGATTTCAGTATATTCCTTTACCACCTTAGTCTGCTTGGGGGGTTGCCCTTGGAATTCACACCAGTCTTGAAGAGCCAGGCTTAGATGGCTTGCTGGGGTTTAAAATGCACCATTTGTGAGAGAGGGGGGCTAAACTAACTAAGTTTGGCTCCCATCCCGGTGTAAAAAACCACCAGGATGACATCCAGTGCAGAACTGGGATGGCCGCTTGGGGGGGTACCACAGGGAGGACACTGGGGACAACTGAGGGAAGTAGGCGTTCAAACCCATCAGTATCAGGCCAGTGAGCAACCAAGGAGTGTGGGTAAGAGCGGGAGAGGACACCTTGGAGGGCCTGGGGGGTACTGCATGCCTCCGGACCACGTTGGGGAGGGGAGGCATGGGAGGCGCTGCTTCTTCAGAAACGGGTGAAGTAAGGTCCACACTGTCCAAGTCCAAATCATCACACGTCAAGCTCTTGACCACAGCCTCTCCAGAAAAGAGAAGACTGCTGGGGAGGTCCCAGAGACTGGCAGGGTCTCTACCTACCAGACGGGCCAATGAAGAGATTTTTCCCCATAAATCAGGGAAGGTGGACCACAGAAGTAGCAAGAACGGAGCTAAGGAAAATACCACAAATTTAAGAGCTGGGAGTATCATAGGAATGTTCCTCACAAAATTTGGAGTAGGACAGCATATTTTTCAGATAAGAAACCAGGCAGAACAGGGGCTGATAGGGTATACTTATCAAAATAGATCCAAACTGTAGTAGAACGGGTCCAGAGAGCTTTGCAATGATTGTGAGAGGCTTGGGAAGAACGGCAAGCAAGAGCGGGTTCAAAATCCATGATTTTAATAGAAAATTCAAAATAACTATAGGTATTATAAGAAAAATCAATTGAAAATTTAAGTTTTTGAACTCTGTTTTGAAAGCAAGAGCGGGAAAGGCAACTACTAGATGAACCAATACTAGTATAATGAACCAGAAGAGAAGCCGGGTTTGAAACTGGCCGGCAGAAGGTAAGCTTGAAGCAGAAACTAACACCAAAATCTTTAGGCTATAGGAACTCAAAACTGGGTTCCAAATAAACACAAATATAAAAATAAAGTGCAGAATGGCTCCAAACTTTAATATTATTGGAAAATAGACAAGCTGGGACTAGAAGTCCCCTTGCTTGCATAAAAGGGATGGGCTGCAAATAAGATGGGTCACATGACAGTGGAACTAAATCCAATTGGCTGGAGGCAAAACTTTGCTAGGCAGGGGCAGGGGGACTGGAGGGTTTCATTCCAATTTCCGCAGTCAGATCTGATTGGCTGGAAGAGGCACTGGTCATTTGGAACTCACTTGTGTTGCTCAGTGTCAATGTGGCAACCTCTGATTGGCCAGCTCTAATGGTTTTTAGAAGTGGGCAATACCAAGCTAATAAGTAGTCTAAATTAACCAGTGTTTCTTCCCAGGAGGGAGCAACCAAAGGCAGAGGTTATGTAGGGTAGGCCAGCACAAACCTCTCATCTACTGTGTGAGCTAAATCATTTAAAGAGTTAAGGGGTTTGGCGGGCGTTTTAGAACCTTTCTTGGTATGACGAGGGAAAATTGAGCAATCCAAAGCCAGAGGTGGCAGTGAATTTACACCATTATTTTGTTGAATCTGGGCTTATGAACCCAGACTCTTGTTGTGAATTGGCTATGCCACCCTTCAAGGGAAGAGGTTGTCTTGATGAGACCATCTTTTACCTGTTTATAGCAGTTCCACTGGATTGAGTCACCGCCTTTTCTGATGTGGTGTGCTCCCTGAAAAATACCAACCAATTGAGTTTTGAAATACTCAATAAACGACGCAAAGGCTGCCTGGTTGGTTATAATATATGGGTGACAGAGGAGGGCGTCATAGAAGGCATTTGTCTCCTCTTTTCTAACCAGAGCAAGGGCAGCAAAGCAGTCAAAAATGTCCTTGGCTTCTTTAGTGCCTTCAGAGTTGACCAGCTCATGAAGATCAGAGCACTTTTGGAGGCGGCAGCAGAGTGCCAGCTGGAAGTGGAAGTAGAATCCCTGTGGGGAGCTCTTGAAGACTCTTATGAAGATATTTTCTTGAGCCTATTTAAAATCCACTATCAGATATGCATGGTAGGGACAGCTTTCTGGCTGCTTCCTGGTTGGGGTGGCTTCCTCTTCCTGGGACTGGGCCTTCTTCTTGCTCCTCCTGATTTCCTTTGGCTCCTCTTTGATAGTTGGGAGGATCTCATCCAACTTGGCTTTTAAAATTGTAAGAGCATGAACATAAGTTTCCTGCTTCTTGTTGGGAAGGAAGTAGAAGACAAGGGGAAGAATCAGATTTCCAACCCGCTCATGGATGTTCCAAAGCTGGTTAAATAGCTTTGGGAAGGTGGAGAAAGTTCCATCTGCCAGCCAGGTCTTGCATTTTAACAGGTTGCACAGATCCTGTGTGGTGGCAAAGCAGATGATCCGCTCTGGGGTATGTTGCCCATCATCATGAAGGAGGAATCTCTCCTCATGTTGAGATAGTTTTTGTTTCTCTGTAAGGATCAATTGCTTGATTGATGAAGCACTGACACCTTCAGTGCTCAGAGCATATCTCTGATCAGTGAGATATCTCTGTAATTTTGAGGCGCCATCAACAGTGACAAGTTGAGTATCATTTAAATTGAGGAGGGCATCATTGACAACCTCAGTGGCAATTTGGTCTTTGGTGGTTGGTATGACCTGGCAAAGAAACCAGCGGACTAGTTGGTATAAGGGATCAAACGGTTTGGCGCAGTCATGCCCAGTAGTCAGGGCCTTGAATCTTTTAAACCCATAAGTGGTGAGCCTTGATGGGCACCCAAGGTTATCAAATTTATAGTGATGTTGGTGGATTGGTTTTTTCATCATTACAGCTGAAGCTGTAGCCCTTGTAAACAAAACCAGCACCCCCTTTCTTAGTCATGATGGGGTAGCTGGGTGGGTATGTGGTGGGCACAGCAAAGGTGCCATTTCAATTACAGATATTATGCAAGGTGTATAGATCCCAGAGCTCAATTTGCTCATCTGCAGGAGCACCAGGCTCAGCCTCCTGTTCCCCTTCCTCTTCAGGCTTTGAGGTGGGATCAGAGTGGCGGTTGAAGTTGAACAACTTCTCTTGGGGGTCTGAAGGGGAGTAAACAAAAGGAGAGTGAGGAGGGGTAGGACTGTTTCCCTCTGGTTCAGGGGAAGGCGTGGGTGTCTTGGGGGGAGCTTTTCCCTTAGCAGGCTGCTTTTTAGGGGTAGTTTTGGCCTTCTTGGCCTTGGTAGAAGTGATCTTGGACTTGGAGGCCTTGGACACAGCTTTGTTAATGGACTTAGGAGGCATCTAAAAGTGAATTAGTATCAAAATATGAGCAAATTGGGGATTGTTTTTAAAGAGAAAAATGAGAATGTTTTAAATAAAAAAAGTAGTAACTTTTTTTACATAGAATTGTAAAAAAAGTCTTAAAATATATAATATCAAAATTTCAGTGTTTTTTATTTTGTAAATTTTTTATTTGTAACGCAAGTATGCAAAATTTTGAGTTTTGACTGAAAACTTGCAGCCAAAATGGTGTTTTTGAAGTGACATAATCAAGGTGCTGTAGCTCAAAAACATAGTGTTTTTGACCATTTTTTATATTAAATTAACAAATTCCCAGTGGAGCTACCTCAACCAGGCCAAAGAGTAAAACTTGAATATTTCAAATAATAGCTTATACAACTGGGGTTAAAAAGTACCCAGTTGTTTAGAGGAGGCCAACAATATATATTTGCAAAGTTTCAGGCAATTTCTTACATTTTTTGCTTAAGTGGTTTTAGACGTGAAACTATACTTTTGAAAAGTGGAAAGCAAGAATTGCAGTGGGGGGATTGATATAGCGTAGCCTGGCGTCATATGTAATTTCCCCTTATTTTCCCATATCTATTGTGCACATCGAATCAATTGGCTGATATGAAACTCGGTAGAATTTGAAGTGACGTAAATCAAAATGGCGTAATCACCCCCTTCCATATTAAAATCACTATTAAAATATTTTATCAAGGAAACCCTTATCAATGTATCCATGTATAATAAAGTTATAAATTACATATAACAAAACTGGGTTTTTTACCCCACAATGACAATCACTAGAAGGACTACCATAGTGGTGTCTTTTTAGGTTGTTCTTATTATAAGTATCTTAGATTAATACTATAGGAACATCTTCTGGCACTATACAACAGGCTTTGATAGTTCGGGTATAAGCTTATTTTAGTTAAAGATAAATAGTGTGATTCAAAATGGTGTAAAGTTGAGATGGCGTAAACACGCCCCACACTAAGTGATTTCATATGTAAATAAAGTTAGCAAAATAAGATTTAATTAATCTGACTCTATGTGATGGAATCAAGATGGTGTAAATTCTAGATGCCACATTATAAAGGTATATGTGCATTTTAACTATTTTATTGTTTTTTTTGTGATTCAAAATCACTAACACAAAAAACGCCATCTCGAATTTAATTCAAGATAGCATGAATCAAAGTGCTGTTTTCGAAATGGTGTGTTGTACCTAAAATATTGTTTTAACAGCATGTAAAACCAGGTTGGTCATAATAAAGGGATTGATTCTCATGTTGAAAATTAATCAGATAACTGTAATGTTTGACGTAATAAGAAAGTCAAAGTAGCAAAGTGTTTATTGAAACCATTCAGATGCTGTTATCAAATGGCATATATATATTTATGGATAGCATGATTTAAGCTTGTTCCATATTAAAGTTACTAATTTGGTTTCCAACCAGCCTATCAGAAATTAAATCGGCTATCTATCGTGAGGGTGCTTGAAAAGGCGATGTGGCAGCAAGTATTGGGGAGAAGGTCCTAAAATTTAATATTCCAAACCCAAGTTGGTTTATTGGTGGCGCTTGATCTGAACTTTGGCTGCTGGAGCTGTACGTGTCAACCTTGATTGCCGGCGTGAGGCGCACCAAATCTTGTCAAACTTTAAAGATTAGACGGCTGTTTCTCCTGAGCACCCGATCCACAGATTATTTAGGTTATACTTGTAGACCACACTTGAGCTCGCGAAGCCAACATGTCGATGCGTGGCCTGACCGTTTTCATCGCGGACCTGCGTAAATGTAAGTTTTGTTGAAACCTTGTAGGAATTTATTTTATCAGGCAGAGTCCGCGAAATGGAGGAGAAGCGTATTAATAAGGAGATGGCCAATATTCGTGTGAAATTCAAGGGTTAGTTTTATTCTATTCTTGATCATTAATTTTAAAGATCCCAATTTGAATGGGTACCACAAAAAGAAGTACGTATGCAAGCTGCTTTACATGTACATTCTCGGCTGGGATATTGATTTCGGGCATGCTGAAGCAGTCCAACTGATTAGTTCCAATAAGTACAGTGAAAAACAAATAGTAAATTGGTTTGGAGAATCCGGTTAAACTCGATATTAGGGATACCTCGCAGTCACTCTGATGCTCAACGAGAATAGTGATTTGATTCTGGCTTGTCGTCCATTCACTAAAAAAGGACCTCGAAGATAGTAACGAGATCTTTAACTGCCTTGCTCTTCACGCCATTGCAAATATTGGAGGTCGGCAAATGGCAGAAAATCTTTCTTCCTTTGTTCACAGGCTGTTTATAGGGTAACTTTATTGAGATCCAAGCTTTTAATTTTTAGAAATCACCGGAATTTTGTTAAAAAGAAAGCTGCCCTTTGTCTGTTGAGATTGTTCAGGAAACACCCTGATGTTATTCCGGCAAAAGATTGGGCCAACAGTATAGTTGGAACACTTGAAGATTACGATCTTGTAATGCTTTCCATGTAAAAATCTAACTTCTTAAAAAGGGAGTTGCTTTGTGTGCTACAAGCTTAGTCTTGGCATTGGCCCAGCAATACCAGGATGAATTTGCTGCTGCTGTACCAATTTTGATCACCAGATTATACAAGGTAAGGGCATTCAGAGTCAGTATATTCAAAGCCCTAGGTGATTATAGAAAAAGAGTATAGCGCCGAGTACGTCTACTACAAAGTCCCTATTCCATGGCTACAAGTAAAGGTTTTGAGGCTCCTTCAGTATTACCCCCCACCATGTAAGATCTCTCTTATAGAAACAATTATTTAACAGTCTAGCCGACCGGCAGCTTCTCCAAAAGATCAACAACATCTTACACGCCATCATTTCCTCTTCTCAGGATCAATCCAAGAATGTCCAGCATACCAATGCACAGAATGCAGTTCTTTTTGAAGCCATCAGTCTGGCCATTCATTTAGACAGCGAGTCAACCTTGGTGGCAGAGTCCACCTATTTGCTTGGCAAGTTTATTTCTTCAAAGGAAACCAACATCCGTTACTTGGGGTTGGAGGCCATGGCTCATTTGGCTGCATATTCCTCTTCCGTAGAAGCAATCAAGGACCATCAGGATACCGTAATTGCTTCGTTGAAGGACAAGGATATTAGTGTGCGGCGGCGTGCACTGGATCTTCTTTACAGCATGTGTGATGTTTCCAATGCTCGCGTGATTGTTGCAGAGCTACTGCGTGTACTAGCAACCGCAGACTATAACATCCGCGAGGAGATGGTGCTAAAGATAGCCATCTTGACCGAGAAATTCGCCACTGAATATTCCTGGTATGTCGATACAATTCTTCAGCTCATTTCGGCTGCTGGTGATTATGTCAGCGAGGAGGTGTGGTATCGCGTGGTTCAGATCGTGACCAACAACGAAGACCTGCAGGAATACGCTGCTAAAACAGTGTTGACTAGCCTTCGAACATCTGCTTACCATGAGACTGCCATCAAGGTCGGTGGATACATCCTTGGTGAGTTTGGCCATTTGATTGTGTCCCTCCCTGAGTGCAGTCCTATTGAGCAATTCGCGACTCTTCATGCCAAGTTTAGCATGTGTTCGCTGCCAACGCGCGCACTGCTTTTAACAACGTATGTCAAATTCTGCAATCTGTTTCCTGAGATCAAGCCCCAGGTCTCAATGATTCTGAACCAGTATCAGCATATCTTAGACTCGGAGCTACAACAACGCGCATGCGAGTACTTCACAATTGCTAACATGCCTACTGATGATTTGCTGCAGACGGTTTGTGAAGAAATGCCGCCCTTCCCTGAGCGCGAATCGGCCCTTCTAAACTGTCTCTATAAGAAGAATGCTGACACCGAGGATAAGCGTACTTGGAGTATTGTTGAACGTGACCTTAAAGACCGTGCCCAGGCGTCTGAGTCGGATCTTCTTGGACTGGCTGAGGCCCCAGTTACTCCAACCTCCCCTTCCGGTGCCCAGTCAACGACTGCCATCTCAGCTCAAGCGGAAACTCATTTCGAACGTGCTCTCTTTAACTCCGAGGGGCTTCTGTTTGAGGACTCACAGCTTCAACTTGGCTTCAAGACAGAATTCCACGGCAACACCGGGAAAATCGCTCTTTACGTCGGCAACAAGCTTGGTTCACAGCTAACCAGTCTGAAGTTTGTCCCTGCCCGCAAGAACGGCACTCCCGGCCTTGGGGTGAGCGTCCTACAGCCCATCCCATCCGTTATTCCTCCCAAAGCTCAGCTGCAGCAAATCTTCCAAGTCGAGTGCTTAGCTCCCATTACTGACACTCCAATGCTCCGGCTCACCTACGTTACCTCTGGCGCACAGTCGATCCTCTTTAAACTACCAGCAGTTCAAACTTCTTTCCTCGAGCCTGCTCCCATGGCAGGTCAAGACTTCTTTGCTCGCTGGAAGCAAATTGAAGGCCCACCGAGGGAAGCACAGTCCATCTTCCGTTCTGGTGTCAACATTGAGGTTGAAACAGTCAAGGCAGCCTTGAAAGGATTCCGATTCCAAGTTCTTGAAAATGTCGACCCCAATCCTTTAAACGTCATTGGTGTAGCCATCGCAAACTGTGGGCCTGATGGCAAGTTTGGGTGCTTGCTTCGTCTTGAGCCTAATGTAGATCAGCAGGTAGGATTTAAATTTAACTCAACTAACCCATTAGATGTTCCGGCTTACTATCCGCGCAACAAACGAAACAGTTGCAACCTCTGTCCATGGCCTAATATCCAAAACATTGGCTGGCAAATCCCTCTAGTCTGAGTTAAAATCCCTAATAAGCAACATCTCTTATCACACAAGCCAATCCTGAATTTATATCCCATCCTTTAAATATTGATTTATTTTCAGGCTTGAACAGAATTGAATTCCACTTAAAATTTTATTGGCTGGAATATCTAGCTTCACCCTATGAAACATATGTATGCTGTAGTTTTCTCTATCAAAGCCATTGTCGCACATAAATGAATACAAAGAACCAAGACTATTTCAATTTATAAATCATTTTATCTCTACCTTTGAAACTATCAATTGTACTGCAAACTGAAAGCTCCAATAATCCTCATGACCCAACTAATCCCTTGGACCTAGGAAACCCCAAATACTGTGGTTCTTACACCTGCTGAAATAAATGGACCAGTCAGTTTAGAGTGAATAAAAGCTACACACCAAATAAAAACAAATATCCAGTCAGAGTATAGCCATAGAAGCAGTGCCAAGAAAGTGAGCACATACCAAGTAAAGCCAGGCTTTTATATATACCCAAGTATCCATAAACCCACTGGATCGATCTACAAACATTGGTAGTCAGAAATTATTATTAAGTGCCCTATCTTTATCAATGTTAACCCTGCCATGTTAAACTCAAGATTTAAAATTTCAACACTCAGCCTTTTCACCCAAGGAGTTATAAAATAATTTAACCTCAATCCAAGCTAGAAAGCTCCCAGGAAAATTCTAAAGGTGACATACCTTGGCTTGATCTTCAGGATCCAAATGCCCAAAAGAGTGGTTCAGAAAAATATGTCAAAAAAGGGTAAAATTGCTGCATATTTAGATCACACTATTGATCATAAGTGGGTGAAAGCAGCTCCAGTCAACAGCCAACCCCTTAAGAAGGTTAATAGAAGAACCTCAAAGCCTCCTATACCCATTTGATCTTATAATAGCAAAGAGGGCACCCTCAAAGTGACATAACTAAGAATAAAGGATGGTGATGAGGAGCGCCTTTCGGGGAAGCTTCAAATATGGAATTAAGAAAGAAGTATTTTTATTGGATAATACTTTAGACTTTGTTGTGGTGAACAACAAATATGTAAAATTGGTAATAATTAATCAACCAAGAGATAAAGGTTTATTTGCATGGTTTGACTATTTAAAGGGAAATTTGAGGATTTGCGGATTTTGAATAACAGTTGTTTGAATGCGTTCACCGCAACAACTTATATAACTTTTGCTGTGGCAGGGGTTTAGTTGGATTGAACCTAGGGGTTGGTCATGTGCAGGATGGGTTTGAGTCGCTGGATACTTGGACAGTCATGTGGTATTGCTTGGTTGCCATTTCTGGCATGTCAAACTGTATATTGGAAAGGCACCAAATCGGGCAATGACTGGATGTTAAGTGGGTTGGCAGTAGCCAGAATACTTGTACATCCAGATCCTTGACAATGGTATCTCAATTTTCCTCAATAATTGAGCTTTAAAACTACTGTCAATAGTCCACTACCACAAGCAGTTAGATATTCAAAATAAAAAACCATGTATTTATGGAACTCTATACTTTATTCAACTCTTTTTCCTTATATTTGTGGGCTTCAATCTAAACAATGCAGCTCTGAATCCCCCATCCATGAATTCAAACGTATTTTCTCTTGCAGATCCCCTCTTCAAACTTTAATATTTTGCATGTGAAACCTTGTATACTTCCAGCACTCTTTCAGGTTCACAATTCAAATAATTCCTATTCTACATTTTGGTTATTTTAATATACATCTTTTAATATTTTCTAGCTGAAAGTTGTCATTTCATAGTTCTATTCATTGTTTAATCCTCTCATCCAATGCTATCCTAGTTTGGATAATGATTCCCCATCTAATCAATTACAAAGAGCTCTCCCTATAATCTACCTTTACAAAAAGTAGAGGGATAGTATCAACACAGCTACCAGAATTATATGAAGTTATCCAGAAAAAAGGTGTAGCAGCTGAGAGTCCCTTTTTAGCTACAACTGTAACTTACAGCCACAGAGGATACCACAAGTGGCTTCCTATGAAGATACTTCTATTAAAGATGCATCAATTAATAGAGGCATCTTTTTCAAATAAGGCAGTATAGCAATAGATCAGGTGTCAGCCTAATAACGCTTCATAGCAGTTGAAATAACAACAGTACTTACTTTATCAGTATCATGAAGAATAGCTATGCTGCTATAAATTATGACTAGTACAAACAATAAATATATATTGCTCTATTCTTTCCTCTTATGAGCTTTACCTAGATTGTTTTCTCAATTTGCTGGACTCAGATAAGATCATTTGTAAGGCAAAAAAGCCTGCCCACCTAAAAGTTGCTGTAACTGTGAGAGAGGGGGCTAAACTAACCAAGTTTGGCTCTCATCCTGGGGAAAAGACCCACCAGGACACCATCCAGTGCAGAACTAGTATAGCCGCTCAAAAAGGTGTCCAAAGAGAGGACACAGGGGACAGCTGAGTGAATTAGGAGTTCAATCCCATCAGCAACATATTTCCAAGTAGCCAAGAAGTACACATGAGAGCGTGATCTGGAAGCATAGGCACATCCTGGGGAGTTTGTAAGTCCTCCTCCACAGGGGAGGAAAAACCAGGAGTGTCCTCTTCACAGGGGGCTACAAGGTCTGGTCCAGGGAAGAAATAGATCAAGGTCATTACAAGTGAGACTTTTGACTAGATTTTTCCTGGTGACAAGTAAGTCTTGGGCTTGATCAGGAAGATCCTCAAACATGTGCAAGAGCTGGATAGGATTGTCTCTCATATGGTGGGCAGAGGAAGATATTTGTCCCCAGAGGTCCAAAAAAGTGGATTAGATCATGAGTAGAACTGGAGCCAAGGTGAACACCATAAAATTTTGTATTGAAAGCAGCATAACTGAAACTACCAGTGAATTTGGGGGCCTTGGGAGTAGTGAGAGTTGGCCAAACAGGAGAATACCAGAAAACCTGGGGTATTTTCAGTGGTCTTGGAGAAAGAAAAGGGCCCAGAAACCTTTTTTCACCTGCAGGACACAGAGGAAAGGCCTTTACAATGAAGTGATATATATTGGGTTCAAAATGAAGCAAAAACTTAAGATTTTTAAACGCAAAGTAAAAAAATAGAAATTTCAATACCAGAAATCAAGTCCAACCCAAGTTTTTGAAAGTGTAAAGGGTAAGCTTTGACATTAACACTAACGTTAACTTTAGGCACTTTGAAAAAGCAGCAGAGAGCCAGGGAACAAAAGCCAAGGTAAGGGGACACCAAAAACTTCCTAATAATTTTTGAGTAGTGGACTCAAAGGGGAGTCCAAACAGAAAATATGTTTGAAATTTTCAACAAAATTTTTATTTAATAGAGAATGAGCAATCATGGGACCAAAAGTCCCCCTTGCTAGATTCAAGGCATAGGATTTGGGTTTGGATAATCACATGGCAGGACCAGATAATCTAGTTGTCTGGAAGAGAATTATTGCAAGCCCAGTTCAGGGGGGTTAGAAGGTTTCTCAATAATTTCCAACTTGCATTCTGATTGGCCAGCATATTTTTGAGACCCAAGGATCTATTGACTCCAGGTGAATTTGAATTTCAGGGCGTCAATGTGGATGATTTTGATTGGTTGTCCCTTATGATTTTTAACAATGGTCAACACCAAGTGTCAGGGATCCAGTCTTGGGTGGCCAGCCTGTTGTTTTCCAGATTAATTTGGGCTGGGTTTTTACAAATAGAGCCCACCACAAGAGAGAAGCTAACTTTAAAAGGTAGGAGAAGGACTTCCCCACCCAGGACCACAGGCTGGCGGCCGGGATTATGGTGTCAATCACCCCTGTGAGGGTGATATACACAATCCCAAATAGCTTGCCCGTGTGGTCAGTTGGGAGGTTGGGTGAGGAGGCAGGTATAGGCTTGGGGGTCACAGTCAGTTTCATGCGGAGGTTGTAAGCAGGAAGATAGTTGAATTTCTCTCAACAGTTTGGGTGTTGAGAATATCCACAGGCCTTGACGGTTGTATCTAGCTGCAGATTGTATGCAGGCCAAAGGATCTAGTTCAAGTATTTTCTCTGGGATGTAGTCCTTATATTCAGGCTTCAAAGGATAATCTGTGAAGTGGACAGGTCAAAAGGAACACCTGGAGGACAGAAATCTGCAGGCAGAGGGGCAGGAGGACCAGGAGATCTCATACTGAATTGATTTATGACAAATACAAAATAAAGCAGTAGCTTATTAAGCCAAAATAATATAACCTTTATTCAAAAATGGCAATAAAGTTTGAGCGCAGAATCTATAGGCATATTTAGCATCCTGCCTCCAAACTTAGTATTTTCCATAAGGGCTTCATCAAAATATTGGGAAAAATGTGGGCGGCTGGCCAGGGGGCCTGGGTGCAGGAGCAGCAAAATTGTCATGAGTGACAAACTCCTGTCAACTATGATAATCAAAAGGAATCAACTATGGGAGTTGAACCCTGGCATCTCACAGGCCGCCAGCCCGCAGGGCCAGCTGCCCACAGTTTTTGGGGTTTGAATCAGGATCAGATTTGACTTCGGAGAATCTCCTGAAGTTTGATGAGCCAGGTTTGCCTACAATGATGCCTCCCATGCTAGGGGTTCCTGTTAACCCAACCAATCAACGGGCCGGGTTAGCCACAGACCCCAGAATAGCCCGGGCCACATCAGAAGAAGAAACAAAGATACCTTCCATAAGAAGCGGGCCACCCAGAGATGACTTGTCCTGTGACCTGGTTAAAGAATTGAGGTGCTCTAGACACAGGTCAGCCAATGAAATAAACCCCGCAATTGTTGCCACCAAGGACTGTGAGGACCTAGTAGATGGGGAAACCTGGGCCATAAAAATCTTTGAAAGTTTTGCCATGACAGATGGGCATACTTATACCCTGGGCCGCCAGGAAGATGCCCATTGCCATCCTTGCAATAAAGTGACATGAACCTTTGGTTCAACCAGATCATACCATACTTGTTATTAGTTTTATTTCATCTTCAGTCTACTCCTTGCGGCCCCGCTCCCTGTGCCCACATACCCCACAAAACTGCAAACCAGCTGCCCAAACTTTACCGTCCACCAGGAGCTCCCTTTGGCCCAGTACATTTTACCGAGTACCCACCCAACCCGGTGTATTCAGAGTTTACTCTGGAGGAGATCCTTATCCACGACCCTGAAGCTAGAACTAGAGAGACTGGAACCGTATACAGAGAAGGCATCAAAATCACCATACCTCCTCTGCTATTCTGAGACAAGTATAATTTCCTGCCCGCATATTTAGTTCCAATGACGCCGCCCCACACCCTGCGGCCCAACTGCCCGCAAGATTCTGTTGCCGCTGATGAATCCACCTCCACCCAAATATTTGGGGTGATGTATATCACCCTCACTGGGTTGATTGATTCCATGGTGCCTACGAGCAGACCTTGGACAATACTTGGAAAATCTTTATCTTATATTGTAAAGTTAGCCCCAATCCTGTGGTGGGCTCTCCCTGCTGGGCCTGCGGGCCGTCCACCCGCGAGTCCTCAGGAACCCCCTGCAGGTTAAATCCCTGAAAAAAATGGCACCTCAGCTGGGTGTTATCTCATTGGTCAGAATGTCCAAATTGGTCACTCAATTTTCTTGATTTTGGGCTGTGATCACGGGGTCAGGCCTAAAGCCAGTGTTTTTCTTTGGCAATTGAATCTGATTGGTCACCTGAGAGGACTTCAAGTTCATGAAGTTCACAGAGGAACTTTCTCTGCCTTCATTAGGCAATTTGAGAAACTCCTCCTTGGGCACCACCATAGTCAAATCTGCGCTGGTATTATGACTTTGGGACTTAGCAGGGGCTTCAGCTTTGGGAGGCTCAGTCTCAGGAAAACGCAGGCGGGCAGGCCCTTGGTCCATGAGATTAGCGGCCCGCAGGAATCCAGGGTCAGGGTTTGAATCCCACTCTTGGGCCCAGGTTTCCAGGGGGAAGAATTGTCAATCCTGACACCAAGCCAGTAAATAGTACCAACTGATCAGGGTTTCATTCCAAGATGGGGTAAAGAAAGCAGGGTAATCTGTGAGATAAGTCAATACAAATATTTCATCCACTGTAATGCCAAGACTTTCAAAGAACTGAGTGGTTGGACTGGTTTTTGTGAGGTTTTCTTTGTACACCAAGAGAAGATTGTTCTATCCAGGGACAAAGGGAGGAGTAACTCTATAGTAACATCTTCAATTACTCACTCCCAGGAAAATTAATTACTCAAGAAAATACCTCACTTAGTTAAATAGATATCTGCATTGTTTCCAGCACCTTTGTTTCTAGAAATATGTTTGCAATACTTGGGCAGCATTATAGACATTTTTTAAAAAATCTACTATAAAATGCCTAAAGTGATTTCAAAATCTCATAAATAGGCTCTTAGAAACAAAGGTTTCAGACACAAGGTGGGTAATGTTGAATAAAATATGGTTGTTATTGTTCAACATCAAATGGTAGGGATAGTTTGCCCCACAAAACCAGAAACCAACAGAGAACTGCTGCCAAGCCATAAAAAAAGTTAAATGATTTAAATGTTTTCATTGAAAAAATGGCTTAAAGCAAGAGTTTCCCAAATGCCCTTAAAAATATGGATCACCCCCTTTCATACCTGTTAATTATGACAAATTAATCACATGTTATTCTTTACTTGATGTAGGAAGTGCTTGGCTTGCTGATCTCAGAAGCCTTTTGAATTATGATATCATTAGTTCAAATTCTAACACAGGCCCCTCAACTACTGAAAATACTCTTTTCAGCCAATCAGATGCTGTAAAAATCCCCTCCCCACCCATATTCTCTTAAAAGTTTCTCAATTCCCTCTAGAAACCTTTTTCTAGATAGCTTATTATCCCTGAGAAAATAAAACAAAGAAAGTTCAAATCCCATGCCAACATATCTTGACCTCCTGGCCCTTATTGTATACAATGTGTTGCCAGATTAATTTCTATTTGCTGCTGAGTCCTTAGAAGTACTTTTCCTGCTCTTTAAATAGTTTTCTGTATTATTTCATTTTGGCTTTTCCCCTCCAAATACTTTTCTCAGTTTTAATTTTGGTTGCTGCCCTCTTTTATACCTCCAAAGATGCAAAATTAGTGAGCCCCTCCACCCAATTTGGTTTAATGTTGTTCAAGCAACTCAGAGTTGGTTTACTTTAGCCTCATTGCTTTCTCTTAAACAGTACAGCTTGATATCTGAACTGAGCAGATAAGGTGAGAAAACATAAAGTTGAGCCTTACTATGATGACTGTCAGGATTTTGGATGTTGACTAATTAACAGATTAAACCAATTAACACGGGTGTCAGGCACCCACCCACTAGGAAGTAACCCTCCTAGGTGGTGAACAATTGCTGAAGGATTCAATCCCGTAACCAGGGATTCCACAGGAACAGAAACCATCCCAAGATGTAATAGCTCTCCAATGAGTCAATACCGACCAAGGAGAGGGTTAAAGTGGCCCAGGAAAAAGTACGTGCCGAGATAACTTAACAAAAAGGCCAAAGCCAAAGGACGGAACACTTGAGGTTTGTTTGCCAAAGGAGGAGAACCATAAACTTTAGTCTCCTCACGCACAGGAGGATTTGCTGAGATGGGACTGGCTGTATACCAGACTCCCAGAATCACGCGACGCCAAGATCTATCCAGGAATTGGGAGTCTGCAGTTGTACCAGAATCCACGCGGGAACCTATCAAGACGCTAGTGAACACCATCAAAGACAAAATGAACCAGAGTAGCCATTTATACCCAAGCCACTCCCCATGAGGAGTCTTGGGCAATTTCATGGCCTTGGAAATTTAGATGTTGTATAAAATAAAAATTAACAACAGTCACTTAGGTGAATGAAGACTTTATTGATTGAACAAATACTGAAATAGAGCTTACCAGCTTTTTATAGAATGGTAGCAGAAAATAATATAAGAAGAGGAAGTTAGGGAGTTTGGAGTTGAAATGTGGGGATTTGACAGTTAGGATCTTCAAACTGGGGAAAGTAGTAATTTTTTTGTGTTTTAAAATTCTCACATCAAAAAATGACATATCCCTTAACTATTCCTCTTATTGTCAGGCATGGATTTGCAATTCTGTGCTTAACCCCACAGAAGATGGGGACCAGGAGATGGCCTTGGCAGGCACAATGGAAGGATTGGCAACCAAAGAACCCAAAACCAGACACAGAAGGTCTCCCGCTTCTCCAATATTGCCAACGTCACCGGGTGTGGATTCATAACATTTTGAATCAACATTAGCAACTGTTGATTGGCTGGAAGTTAAATTGTGAGGTAATGATTGGTTTTGCTTTAAGTTAACATTAACTTTAGATGAATTTTTATCAACCAGGTCAAAAAGCAACCCAGGTTTGAATTTCGGTGATGAAGCAAAAGAATACAAAGCCATTTCTGGTTCCAAAACATAAGGTAATAAAGAACAGATACTACTTACTAACCCATTCTTTTTAGGAGTTTCAGAAACAACCAAGGGGGCAATAATTTCTGCTTCTTTAAATGTTGGTAAGTTTTTTTCAAGAATGTTGACAAGAACATTCATGACTTCAGGCCAGATGTCAATTGATCTTAGGAATGATTTCAATAAATTGATGCAGGCAACCAGGCCTCAAGATTAATAGATCAATGACCAAGTTATATCCTGGCATCAAAAAATTCCCTGTTCCTAGTTAATTAATGGAACCTGCATTTATTGCTCATTAATTATGTAAATTCACTGCCCCCTTTGGCTTTGGATTGCACTATCTTCCCACATTGCACTAAGAAAAGCTCCCAAATACCAGCCAAGCCGCTTAATTCTTAAAAGGGATTTGGTGCACACTGTAGACAAAATATTTGTATTAGCTTACCCTGTAGATCATCCAGCCTTTGTTGCTCCCCCCTGGGAAGAAACGCGGGTTAGCTTGGACTACTTATTGGCTTGGTACCACCTGCTTTTGAAAACATTTAGAAGTAGCCAATCAAGTGATGCCACATTGATGTCCACAAAGTTAAGTGATTCACAAATTTCTAAAGCCAAGTTCAGATAATCAGATGATACACCAGAAATTAGTACAAAACCTTCCAGCTCCCCTGACTTGGGTCAGCAAAATTTCTCCTCTGGCCAATTAGATTCTGGTCAATTGGTCATGTGATTGACCATTTTTCAACAAATCCCTTTAAACATAGCAAGAGGAATTTCAGTCTCCTGATTATTGATTCTTTGATAACATTAAAATTTGGAGTGTGTGCTGCACTGTTTTTAAATTTGTTAGGTCCCAAACTTTGTATTTTGAGTTTCCTTGAAATTCTAAAAAGTGTTAGTCTTTTTCTCAATACCCATTACTGTAAAGTTATGCCTCCACCTTGGGCCTCTACTTCAATCCTCACCAAATGCTTGGGGATCTCTGTCAACTTACGCCTGTATATTTCCCAAAGATTTACTGAAAAAACCCCAAGAAAGGTCCTCACACTATTACTTGCATAATTAGTTTGAAAATGCCCCCATCTAACCCACCCAAGAGACACCTCTGGTTAAATATCATGTGCAAGAGTGGCTGGGAGCAGTGGTAATTGCATTCAATACAGTTTCCTCAATTTTTAGTTGAGTCAATTTTCCCTTTAATTTTGTCCATTTGGACTTTTCCAGATTTTCCTGCCTCAAGGGATGCATCCATATTCCCTCATATCATTGGTTAATCAGTTTTGGACATTCAACTTCCCATCCAAGTTCTATTCCCTTTCTTTAAACAAATGCAAGAGTTGTGAAAGACCTTGCTTCATCATTCTCTACTCTAATAAAGTTTGAAATTTGTTAGTCTAATTTGGCCATTTGGTTTTTTCTGTTACTTTTGGTGTTCAGTAAATTCCTTCCCCTCCTTTGGCCTCCCAGGAATTTTTGGTGACAATATTTTGGTTGGTGCCAAAACCACAATTCTTATTGTAGTTGAGAGCTCAGTGTTATTTCCTACTAACCTGATCCCCAATTCTCACAATTATCTTAAAGCGGCTCTGTTTGAACCTGGTGGTCTTCTCAAAACCTTTGAAAAAAGCATCAGCATATAGTTGTTATTTAAAACACTTTTTCTTTTAAAACTACAGTTTGAAACTGAAATTTAAGTTGGTAGTTAATATAAAAACTTACTTTTATATTTTATTTTCCTTGTTTTTGCTTGTTTTCAAACCTACTTTTATTGAATTTGATGTCAAAGCTACCCACAGCTGCCCACAAGCCTACCTAAGTCTCTTGACTTGCTCCTGCTTGTTCCTTTCCTTTTGGAAGCTCTAATTAATTAAATTCCTACAACAAAAGGCCCTGGGAACTCCACATTTAGATACCAAACTTCCTGGAGCCTACAAAATTGATGCTCCTGGTTTTCAAATTGGTAGTGTTTTCTCTGGGTCTGTTTTTGCTTCTCCTTTGGTTGACCTCTCCAGATCTTTGGAGCCAACTCTCCTCCTCTAAGCGCCTTGTGGGCAACAACTCCTCCAACTTTCTGCACCTTACAGCCACCCTCCTTGTCTGGGGAGAGGCGTTGGTCAAGAGTCTGACCTGCAACAACCTGGACCTGTAATCAGCTGATCCTGTCTTGCTTTCTCCTGTCATGGAGAAAGCACCTCCTTCCCCTCCCCCTCAACCAGAGAGTAGCAATTCTACCCCCTGCAGGCATCGTAGGTTCCAACTCCTGTTCCCTCTTGGGCGCCATGGTTGCTTACCGGTCTCATGTTGATGGGACTCAATGCCTACTTTCTCCAACTGTCTCTAGTGTCTTCCCTCTGGTCCCCCCTAGAGCAGCTGTCCCAGTAATCCACTGGGCAGCATCCTGGTGATTTGTCTCACCAGGATAGGAGCCAAACTTAGTTAGTTTAGCCCCCCTCTCTCACAAATTAGTTTCCTTTCTCAAGCACCTCAATATGTATCTCATAATAATTAAATATTCTAAACTTTAATTATATTCTAGAACAAGAGAGCCATCATATGAACTATCATCTGCATTAAGTCTAGAAGAGTCCATCATGAACTAGGTTGTCCTGCCAAACACTCTAAGATAACAGGCCCTGAGCCTATTATATTGGAGGGCAACAGCGCTCATGTTGACACTAAAAATGTCAACAGTGGCCATGTCAACTCAAAACTCAAATTCTTCTATGTTTTTTGCTAGTTGTGCTAGCTTAATTCTTTTTAAAGCGTTCAGGGGTGCAAACCCAGAAACACGACAAAATTGTGGCCATTTCAACACAATTTAATATTAAGCTTGATCAAAAACTTGATTTAACCAAATTTTTCCTTTACATTTACTAATAAAAATTAGTTTATTTTTTATTTGTTTTCACAACGTAAAAGTGTTGATGTCAACACTTTTTAAGCCAAACTTATTTTCAATAAAAAAACTGAAACATCTACTATAAAAAATTAAGTGTACATTTAAAAAGATTTTTTTTATTAAATTAATATATAGAAAAAGACATTGTGCATACAGTAGATTGTTAAAATGTTCATCTTATAAATATATATGTGGCACTTATTCCGGCTTTAATATCATAAATGGATTGGTGGCTAACAGCAATCCAATAATTTAAGTGTGAGTTACTATGTAAGTTAATATAGAATTTAATACTGTAAATAATGTCAACACTCAGAAATGTTGTTTATTTGCTTGTGATATTCTGCTGGGGTGGAGTTAAGCAAATTAGAGTGGTGCAATTAAGCTTAAATTAATATGCCACTTCATGTAAAGAATGTTGTAAGTGACCTTGTCAACACTTAACCCTTTTCATTACTGAATACAACTTTCTTAAGAACTTCTTATAAGTGCAATGGTAAAATATCATAATACCACTACCCAAATATTATTTATAATAAAGAAAAAAAGAGCTTTGATACTTTTTTACTTATTTCCATATGTTTTTTTTACTTTTACTATGTGAACAAAAACACACAGAAAACAGCTAATATTTGCTAGCCCGCGTAAATTTAATTAAGTGTACTATGAAAAAGCATAGTAAATTTTCAAAAAAATGTCAACAGTGACAATGTAGTCAAGAATAATGTCTACAATTTTTCTAATTGACAGTGAGAATTCAGCTTTTTTTACTAATTGTCACTCATAATGTTGACGCTTTTCATTTCTCACATATAAAACTTTATGTTTTACATAATGAAATCATCTGATTTTTTGATATCTTGTATTTTTAACTTTTATTTTTCATATTTTCTAGCTTTTAAAATAAAATTTATTTAAAAAGCTAATACTTTCACATAAATCTCTTAACTTTTAACTTGTTATTTATAACTTTAATAAAATAAAAACTATACAAATATTTTTTACCTTTTAAATGCTAATAAAAGGCATATAAAGTTTCCTTTTTATATATTATGTTTTTTAAGTTGTTTTATTAGTTTTTTAAATTCATTGCTTTATTTTAACTCCTTTTACTTACTATTTTAAGACAAGAACACATCTAAGCAGCTCAAAGGAACCAAGCGTCCCTCTAAGCCCATCAAATCTACCAAGAAGAAGCCTGTCTCATCAAAGAAGGCCACTCCCAAGCCCTTCCCAAAGCCCTCCCCTGAGCCCTCTCCTGAGAAGAGCCCCGCTCACTCCACTGGGGGAGAGGAAACTGATGGTTCCCTTACAGATCACAGTTTCTAAAACTCGGCTTCAGATGAGGAGCCAACCAAGAAGCGGTGCCAGGCCAAAAACCCCCACCCAAGGATAAGTCTCCTGCACATGAGGAGCACCAAGATAAGCCCCCTTATGCCTCCTCACCACCACCAAACTCCCACCCTTCAAGTTCATCTGGGGATAATACCAAGCCCCGCCCCAATTACTTCCCTGGCTTCTGCCATGCTCCTGCTGGCCCCTGGGACCCTCTGTTGGCCCACAATATCTGCAACATTGATGGGAAGTTTAAGGTTCCTTCTTCCCTACCAAAGTTTTTCCTCATCATGAGTGTCAAAAGTGGGTCAGCCATGGTGGCCAACGGTTACATCTTCTCATGTAATAATGCCAACCGGGGCTTCAAGAGCCAGCACTATACCTGTGAGGACCGCTCCTGCCCAGTGCAGCTCAATACTGAGCGCTGGGACTTGGTACAGACCATCAAGGGTGAGCAGACTTGTGTGATGCCCAACATAACCATTGCCTGCCTTCTCAAATGGTATCTTGTCCAGGTGATGCCCACCTCCAAATATCTTTCCGTCACCCAGCTGACTGTGCTTGCTTGCAAGTACCTCTCCCCAACCAACCTCAAGAGGGTGCCAACTCATACCCAGTTGGTCAAGTTTGTGAGTGATAGGCGCCAAGCCTTGAACCCTCTGGCCAAGAGCGCCATCACCATTGAAGACCTGGTCCTCACAGATGCCCTCAAGACAACCAAGAATGGAGAGATGTTCCTGCTTGTGAGATTAGGCTGATTGACCACAAACAATCAGGTTAATCATTGCACGCAGATCTTAATTAGTTACACACTGTATTATCACTGGTCATCATTATATTAATAGATATGACAGTTATACGCCGTGTAATTGCTAGTTTATTATAATAGATGTAACAGTTATACGCTGTAATATCAGTTGGTTATTACTTAATCAAGTGTAGTTATTATACACCGTGTAATTGTTAGTTTATTATGATAGATTTAACAATTATACACTGTATTATCACTGATTGTCCCAATGTGATGTGATTATATGCTGTATATTGCTTGCTTTATTATAATTGATGTAACTATTATACGCCGTATAAACGTTAGCCAATATAGTGAATATCACTGATTACACGACATGTATCACTAAATCATCAATTGCATATCATTTATTCTACCCTACTGGATGTTGTATCAACCCAGCCCCAAACAGCCTGATGAACGTATATGTTCATATCAAACAAGTGACATACAAATGGCTAAGAAATACTGAGTTTGGATCAGTATTACATGGCGTATAATCAGGTTCCTTATTGGTTCAGGTCAGTATTACACGGCGGATAATCCTTTGAGTCACTAATGTATCAAGTCTGCTATTATACAGTGTATAATCTTTTATTTGACTTTTTGCATTAATAAGTAGAAGGTTTGCCAACCAGAAAAGGATCACTGATTAAACCCTGCAAATGGAATACCAGAATTCTACCTTCCAATGTAGGAGGGCTGAACAGGGACAATTTCTAAGCACCAACTAAATACAGCGTAGTTTCCCAGAGCAATAATAGGCATGTAAGATACAGCCAATTGATAAATGGTAGTAGGCTAGCTCAAGAAGAGTGTAGGCTGTAGCCAAAGTGCCATGGACGCCTGCTAAGGCCAGTAGCATATCACGTGCCAAAGACAGCCAATCAGGATGGGCGTAGCAAGCAAAGATAGACCTATTGCAAAGGTAGCCACGGAGAACTGTCTGAAAGGACAAGAACAAGGGTTGTTGCAGTATATATTGATATAGACACCTGAAAGGAGAAAAAGTTCTTAGTTACACCTGGATAGATTGCAGCCGCTGGCTAGATTGTACTCCAGTTTCAATAAACGTAATTATCTTCAAAGTTCTACTCTATTGCAGTCTGTAGTGCTCTTGCATAGGATTAGGTAGAGTACATTGGCAAGGCTAACATCTATCTGTAGCTTTGAACATACCAGCAATATCACAAGTTGCTCAACACTGCTCCATGACAATGGGCAGGAAGTGGAGGATAAAATTATTGCCTACGCCACAATCCAAAACCTGGAGCAGCTCAATACTGCTACCACCTGGCTATGTGATGGCACATTTGCCACCTGTACAGCCATCTTCAAGCAGCTTTGGGTCCTGCATGGGCAGTTCAATGATCAGGTTATCCCTCTTGTGTTCTTCCTCCTGCCTGATGCCAAGACTGAAGTCTAAACCAGAGCCTTCAAGATTGTCCGGGATGCTTTGAGCTCCCTTCCCACCAACCAGCTCCCCCCTCCCACTCACACCATAAAGGCAAATCCCTCCTCCGCTGAGAAGGATGAGTCCACCCTAGCCGCAGAGCAGCTAGGTCATGCACACTCATTTGGGTCAAAGTTTATAATAATGGACTTCAAGCAAGCTCAGTTCAGAGCCTTTGAGGCTGCCTTTAATGGAGAAGTTCAGGGCTGCTTCTTTCATTTTAGGCAGGCCCTCATCAAGAATCTCAAGAGCAAGAAGGAGCTTTTCAACAAATATCTTAATGATGGTAAAGGGAAGTGCTTCTTTGCCATCACTCAGTTTGCTGCCTTGGCTTTTGTGTGGCCAGAGCATACTGGGCTTGGCTTTGAGGCCCTCCTGGAGGATGCTTAAGTGAAGAAGCACTCCACCATTTTCAAGGGTTACCTTGAGTACTTTGAAAAGCAATGGGTAGGCAAGAAGGTGACTGCCTGGAGAGGAAAGAGCAGGGCCACTGCCCCTTGGAATTGCCAGGGCGCCTGCCTCAAGGGGAAGATGAAGACCACCTCCAGCCTTGAGGTTTGGCACAAGCACCTAAAGTCCAAGTTTGGGTACAACCCCAAATACAACAAGTTCTTTGCCAAGCTACAGGAGGATCAGGCCAGAAACGTCTCCAAATTTTGCAACCTGGCCAACCAGGTGGCCCCCAAGAAGAAGAAGAGTAAAGATCAGGAGTACCAGGAGGCAGTGCAAAAGATGGTGAAGAAAAAATACAGGGCAGCAGAGTTAAAAAAAACCTTGAAGATGTTGCAACTGCTCTTGCTGGTGGGTTTGATTAGCCTAATAAACTTTGCTTTGCCTAGATTGTTTTTACTTTTTGATTTTTATGTTTTTTAATTTTTTGGATAGTAATAATGTTTTTATGTATAAATGATAGGTTTTAGATACAGTTTCAATGTGGTTTTGTAAGAAATATCTTATATTTTGTTAATTTATCTTTAAGGCATGAGATTTTTTCAGCTGTGATTATATAAAGTATAATAAAATTATATTGGGAATTTTCTTATATTTTGTAGTTATTATTTTATATAAAGTCCCTTTACTTTTGGTTCATTGGAATTTTAATTTTTATGGAAATAAAAAATAATTTTATATTAAAGAGTGTAATTTACATAGTAAATTGAAAAATAGTTGCTTATATCTCCTTATTCTTATTACTTATGGTATTTTTATTGCTTTTTGAACTCTCCAAGGTCATTTTAGTATAATAAATTATTTAAAAAATATTTTTATATTAAAAATTTTCAGGGTAAAGTGTGCTGTTACCTAAAAAAGTGTTGACATCCAGGAGACAACATTATGTAAACCTGGGTTGTCACTTTACTATAGTGTTGACATTAAAAGTGTCAACATGGCCACTGTTGAAATTTTTAATGTCAACATGGGCGCTGTTGCCTATTAGAGTGGCTCTGATTAAGTGAATAACTATCTCTATAAACTAGTAGCCAACCACTGATAAGCTAGCCCTGGATAGTGGCCCAGGTAGACAGCTACTCTGCTCAGGTTGAGGGATAGTTGTACAGTGCCAGGAAGGATACTGAACTGGGGAAGTTGTCAAGAGAGCTTCCTTTCAAAATCTGCCTCTCAATATTGAGCCCCCTGCTGTGTTACCCTAATGCTAGTATAGTCTCTATGTTAGTGTTGTAAGCTAACTGAAGAAATAGCGCAGGCAGCTTGAACAGACTCAATAGTAGTGTATGCATAAAAACTGGTATTTCATATATGTTTCTATTAGACTTTACAATAAAGTGTAGTCTATCTGATAATTTAAATCTCTTTCTTCCAATTAAACTTTAGTAGAAGAGCAAAAAACTATACTTTTATCATAAAGTATAAACTTTTATATCAATATATCAAGTCATAAGTATGAACCTTAATCCAGAAGTAATAAGAAATGTTAAATTGCCTTTGGGCTGCAGGCCATGTCAGACTTTTTACTTCTGATGAATATAAAAAAACATTATGGCTTGCAGGTTACACCAAAGTCACAGGGGTTCATGTAATTTCCCAATGTTAGAAGTCTTGGCATATCTTCTTTCTGTATAATAAAATAACACACTCCATGGATTTATGACACCTCCCATAATACAGTAGTTTTCAAAGCTCTGGCGCTAAGCAAAAAAATCATCTGTAAGCAAAAACAACTGAGACTTAAGTGAAAACATTTGATATTTAAATGAAATCAACTAGGATGCAAACAAAATTAAAATCAAATAATTTGTATTGATTATCAATAGATTTGGGTTTAATTCTATTTTGTTTTTATATGAGTTGATTTTGGTTGGATCTCAGTTGTTTTCACTAAAATCTCAGTTGTTTTTGCTTACAGATGAGTTTTTTTGCTTAGGGCCAGAGCTTTGAAAACTGCTGTACACCCTCATGATCCCTGGTATATGTTAGTTTATAATAGCATCTATTATCTACTCAATCAATTCACTCACTTGCTGGCAAGATCCCAACTACTTGACCATCTCATTCAAATTTTAGTGATTGGGATTCCAGTAGGATCTACTATAGTCAATTTTAATTTAGGAGCTCTCCTCCACTCAATTGGGGAAAGGCTTCTCAATAAGTAGATCTCTGACACCCTATTACATCAAACATTTTTTTATTTTCTATACAATATAAATCACTTTAATTTTTAGGATTTTTTAAAATGAAAATATATTAAATATAATGCTGATTGGTTTCAATAATTGCCCAAGTTTAATTTAGCCAATCTAATATTTATTTATATTATAAATTTAATCTTTGTGTAGTGATACAATATAACACATTTGAGAAAATATAAGTAAAAAGAACCAGTCAATCAGAATCAGAAACAGTCTTAATTTCTCTTTTTCTTTGTAAACTGTCTTAGTCAAGACACAACATATGTTAGTATTTCCAGTTTAACTTAGTAAATTAAGCCTGTTGGAAAAAAAAACCCTGTATGTGATGTCCCATTGGCACGCCAATCTGTGGTCAATCTAACACATAATCACTAGCTTCTTGGGTGATAGATTGACCACAGATTGGCATGCCAATGGGACATCATATACAGGGTTTTTTGCTAACAGGCTTAATTTACTAAGCTAAACTGGGAATTCTAACATATGTTGTGTCTTGACTAAGCCAGTTTACAAAGAAAAAGAGAAATTAAGACTGTTTCTGATTCTGATTGACTGGTTCTTTTTATTTATATTTTCTCAAATGTGTTATATTGTATCACTACATAAATATTAAACTATAATAATGCTGTAACTGTGCTGTTTTAGCAGAGTTACAAGGGGAAAATATTTGGAAACTAGATAACATTCTTTATTGAGAGATAGTTATTATATAGCCATTGTGAATCATGGATAAAGAGAAAATGGTTGTGTTGATCACTTGGTTGGATGGTTAAGGGGGTGGCTTGATCCTGATAATGAGTTAAGCGCCAAATCAAGGTATCCACTGTAAGGGATTATCATCTGTTCATGATGTTGGATTTAAACATTTGAGTTGACTTCCTAGTTTGGCTACAGATCACTGGGAAATTGGGTTGTAGGTCACAAACCCACTTAATTGGAATCTTGCTGGTGAGTCAATCCTGCTGTTTTGACAATAAATTAGTTTTCAAAGCTGTGGCACTAATCAAAAGCAACTCAGATTTAAATAAAATATAAGTGAGCCCAAATATATTGAAAATCAATATAAATTTATTAGTTTTTTATTTTAATTTTATAATGAGTTTATTTTGTTTATCTCAACAGATTATAAAGCTACTGTGTTAAAAATATGAGTCAAATATTTTAATTAATTGGTTGCATTTCATGGCAGACATGGATGTATAAATCATAGTGGTCATAGAGCTTTGCCACTGTCTCTGCTGAAAAGAGTGGGCCCCAACTTGCAGCAAATCAAACAATGTCTTAGACCTAGTTGATATCACAGTAGTTTCCAAAATGCCAGGTATTATCTGCCCTAACCAGAAAGCCAGAAAATCAGGAAAACAGTTAACCAAGTTAACCAAATTGATAGATCTAAATCAAAAAGTTGATTGAAAATAGGTTACTGCCACTCTTGTTTGTCATAAAATATAGTTACCTGAGGGAGATTGATACCAATAAATAGACGTAATCTAAGGGTCACCTGATACAACCTTGTTTATCAGAATGGTCAACAAAAATTAATCACACAAGGGGTTTTTGCGTGCTTGTTGGGGATCCAGTTGTAGGCGGCCAGCCTGTTGTTTTCCAGGTTAATTTGGGCTGGGTTTTTTTACAAGTAGAGCCCACCACAAGAGAGGAGCTAGCTTTAAAAGGTAGGAGAAGGACTTCCTCACCCAGGACCACAGGCTGGCGGGCAGGATTATGGTGTCAATCACCCCTGGGAGGGTGATATACACAATCCCAAATAGCTTACCTGTGTGGTCAATTGGGAGGTTGGGTGAGGAGGCAGGAGAGGCTTTGGGATCACAGGCAGTTTCATGTGGAGGTTTTAAGCAGGAAGGTAGTTGAATTTCTCTCAACAGTTTGGGTGTTGAGAATATCCACAGGCCTTGACGGTTGTATCTAGCTGCAGATTGTATGCAGGCAAAAGGATCTAGTTCAAGTATTTTCTCCGGAATGTAGTCCTTATATTCAGGCTTCAAAGGATAATCTGTGAAGTGGACAGGGCCAAAGGAAACACCAAGAGGACAGAAATCTGCAGGCAGAGGGGCAGGAGGACCAGGAGATTTTTACTGAATTGATAGATGGCAAATAAAAAATAAGGCAGTAGCTGGGTAAGCCAAAATAACATAAACTTTATTCAAAAAATGGCAATAAGGTTTGAGCGCAGCATCTATAGGCATATTTAGCATCCTGCCTCCAAACTTAGTATTTTCCATAAGGGTTCCTTCAAAATATTGGGGGAAATGCAGGCAGGTGACCAGGAGGCCCAGGTGCAGGAGCGGCAAAATGGCACCTTGGCTGGGTGTTCTCTCATTGGTTGGGATGTCCAAGTTGGTCACTTGATTTTCTTGATTTTTGGCTGTGATCACAGGGTTGGGCCTAAAGCCCATGTTTTCTTTTGGTGATTGAGTCTGATTAGTTACCCAAGAGGACTTCAAGTTCATGAAGTTCACAGAGGAAATTTCTCTGCCTCCATTAGGCAATTTGAGAAGCTCCTCTTTGGGTGCCACCATAGCCCAACTTGCGCTGGTATTCTGACTTAAGGACTTAGAAGGGGATTCAGATTGCAAAAGCTCAGTCTCAAGAAAATGCGGGCAGGCAACCCGTGGAAAATCAGGGTCAGGGTTTGAATCCCACTCCTGGGCCCGGGTTCCTAGAGGAAAAGAATTGTCAATCCTGACAGTGCTGGACAAGGTACTCTTAGAACGAGACGGAATAGAAGACATGGATTCAGGTGATATTGCTTAGTCAATAATTTTGGTACATATTGGAAAAATTTTACTGTTCAACTCTTAAGAGTTGAGTCCTCCCCTAAAAATTATACTCAATAAAATTAAACTATCTCCTGGTTAAAAGTTATTTAAAATACATCCTGTAGTGGGCCTGCTACACTATACTTCTTACAATTTGATTCTAAATCAAATTGTAACAAGAAGATAAAGTTCTGCTTTGGGCTCTACAACCTCTATGCCACCTAATGGTACTCCAATGCCTGCCAATCTTGGAGTTTTTAACTCAGTATCTGAAACTAACACTATGGTTGCTTTCCAATGTCCAAAGTTTTATTTTGAGGACTCTTTAATCTTTTTGCAGGCTATCTATCTGGAATTTTTTTATTTGGGTTTAATTATCTTGTTAAATCCTAATGTATATTTTGGAAATTTCACTAAACATTATTTGAAACTTTGGTGATGGTTAATTATCACCTTCTTATGGATTTGGGTGGTTATTTCTCACCACTTAGAGACCTATTCATAATACCCAGCAATTTCTGTCACAGTGGGTGCCTTGTTTGAGGACTTGCTTAAGCTATTCAAAGACCTTGTTGGTTGGGTTCAAGAAGTGGGAATAGTTGGAAAGAAATAAGAGGCACATATTTGATGGGGCCAATTGCTGCTGGGTAATTGGCACACCTGTCTCAATTGTTGACATATTTTAAGGAACATTTTTATCTTATGTTTCACGGCCCATACTAGAGTATGGCTGGGCTCCCACAGGGGAGGCAGGACAGGCCTGAAAGGCCATTTACACAATTAGTGCAATCCTGAAAATGTAATTAAAAGTTATAGCCAAGGGATGCCAACTTCCAGTATGGGCAATACCTGATTTTCCAGCCCCAATACTGTGATGTAAACAAACCCCAACTTTCTGAAGTCTTGGACAGGAGCAACGTCAGGCAAGGGGGGAGTGGAAGGGATCTCATTCATAGTAGATGGAATTGACACCCTAGAGTGGCCAGAAGGGAGATCCAGGTGGTGAGGGGGGAAGAACTCCAAGTCAATGGTGCAAGGTGACTTAACCAAAGTGACAGGAGCAGAGCCAGGAGGGAACATATAGGCGTGGTTGTATTGTGTAGCAAATTTGCAAATAGATTCAAACAGAATGATTATATTAGAGAAAAATATATAATTCATACAAGAAAATAATGGGTCCTGGGCGTAAAATTGTTTATTTAAGATGTCAACAGTGAGGAAGGCTTCTCCTCCCCCACTATTTATACTTACTAAGTAATACTTAGCCTTTTGTGCCACCAGAGGCCTGGTGGCATCATTTCCAATGATACTTGCAAAATGACTTGGAATTTGCGCCTTGGGACCTGGGAGTGGAAAGACATTGGCTTGTATATCATGAACATTGGTTTGGCTGCAGCATGCCAAGGTACCATAACTATTATCAGAACCTGCAAGCAATCAAGTGCCTGATTTCATAATTAAACAATTGCTTTCCCAATTTATCATTTTCTGATAGCAAATATCCCAATTTTGTGTTTAATCTCAATGCCAGGGTTTTGCAGCATGTGTACCTCACAAACCCCAGGTCATTTGCAGTCATAAAGGGGGGTTTCTTCCAGGAAGGCAGTTGACAATGTTTTCCCTACTGTTTTTTGTTTTATATCCATGTAAGCTAGCTGATTGTCTAGGGCATTCTGGGCCCTGACATTATGCGCCCAACATTACCAGTACAATAATGTTGATGAACCATGCGCTAGTGTGCCTAAATGCTCTTGTACAAATTGAAGAAACGGTATAAAAGTCTTGCTATTATTGATCCTTTGATCATGTTATGCATCTCAATTCCTTTTGGACCAAGGAGAGCCATCATAGAATAGGCTGTAGCATAAACTGACGCATGCCAAGATATTACATCTTTAGCACCTCTGGAGACAGCCATAAAAGTTAAATATAGACAAGACAAACACTGATTTGTCAATATAATAAAATCTGACTGTCCCTTTGTTTTTGAGAGCAGTGTATGCCTCTGTATATTTGTTGTGTTGTGAATGCTGCTATTCACCATATATTGCTTTTGTTTTTGGTGGGCCATTTCAAAGACAAATCTCTTGCTTTTGCCTCTCAAAATGAGTTGATGACTGAATCAGGAAATATAATTGTTTGGTTTCTTGACTCTGCACAACTCATTTGCCCCACTAATGCTGGTGGCAAGTGATCCTACCGTCCTGGTAGTGTTTTATGGTATTCCTAACCACTATATATCCCATTTCACATTCACTAGTAAAAATTAAGTTCTATTCATATTTTTGTCTTTGTGTCTTCTGTACTTCTGCGCCTCTCTCTAGCCACAACTAGTAGAGATTATTCTTCCAGGGCCGCAAGGTAAACACATTTGCCTTCCCTGTCATCTAACCAAGACTTAGTACAAATCCAATCCTAAGGTTAGGATTTCCTGTTGTGTGTCTGTGCCGCGCCTCAGAACACAACAAAAATGATGCTCACTACAGGGGCTGTAAGCCCCTTGGTTATCTCTTTTACATCCACGTTTTCAGGTCCTTTGCCTCCGCCTATACAAGAGTCAACTTCACCTGAAATTACCAGTCCTTCTATTGAAGAGAATATTGCCAACCAGCCTATTACCCCACTATACTGAACCTTGGGAATGGTCCCCACCTAGTTGCTTACCCCATGGGTACCCCTGACTTAGAACAAGTCATGTTGGTAGCCCTTGGGATAGCCTGTGAAGGAGCCATCTCTTGCCTTCAGTTGCAGTTCAGTCAGGCTGAATACTACAAGTTAATTGTGGCTCCTCAATTTCCACAACATCTCCTCTCAGCGGCTGGCTCCGCTGAGCACTTACTATTATCCTTTGTGCAGCCTGCCTTAGCCCACCATCAAATGGTGTTGGGGCTCCACGTCCAAGAAATCTTGTCTCTGCAAGCAGCAGTTACTCATCACTGGGACCAGTTTGTGGCCTACCAACAGTGGATTCATTCCCTGTTTTCTTTGGTATCTGACAACCAGCGCAACTCTGTCACCTCCCAGACCTGTTTGGTTAATTCTATCAAACAAAAGCGCCAGCCCATCCCCAAATACGCAAGAGAGCGTCTACACAAGTTTCACTAGCTAGAACAACCCTGGCAAACTCAAGTAGATTCCACCCTAAACACTTATCTCACCGACTTCTAACAACTTGTGCAACAGCTCAATGCATTCAGAACGTATTACTTTGAGCAACTACAGCAGGTAGTGGACTTTGCTGTTAATGGCCTTAATGAACTCAGTGCGGTGTTTGATCAAGAAAGAGCTGCCACTGCTGCTGCTATAGCCAAACTCCAGAGTCAAGTGAATGAATTAGCTATGCCCAAGCCAGATGTTCCGCCCTCTCCCCCTTCTGATGACTTGGCAGATTGAAAGCAGAGAATATGGGACGCTATTCAAGAGCTACATACAACTACTTGCAGTCAAGGATGTCCTGCTGAGGCGCCGCAACCTGACCCCCAGGTGCTTGAATTAACTGCTCAAGTTGCAGAGCTGCAGCAAGAACTTGCTGTCTTATGCAAGATGATGGCAACTGCTGCTATTCCAGTTGGGGTTGTTGATGAAGATGGTTGCTGCCCTGGCTTACCAGGAGCTCCTTGAATCCAATGCGCTAGGGAACTAATTGCCCTAGATAACAAGGTGGATCAATTGAAGCTGGACCATACTGAGCTGGATAGAGACATACAAGAGATGAATGATGTGATTGACTCTGTGAATGATAGGTTTGCCCCTTGCCTCTCAGTAGGGCCATCCCTTACTTCCCAACTGGCTGAACTCTCCACAATAGTGACCACCCAATGTCAACACTTGGATACTACTGCACAACAGTCCACTCAAGCTTTTGATACAGGTGCCCGCGCTGTTGAGACCCTGACTACCCTTGAAGAGAGTGTTTGGCAGCTATGGGCTAGACAGCCCCCCTCTGAATCCAAAGCAGAGTTTCCCCGCTTATAAACGTACTCAATAGCAACAATGGTGGCCCAACTCCCAAAGCACACTTCAAGCCTACCTTTAAGCAAGTCTTTGATCCCAGAACCTTTACCATTGCAGCTTTCCTAACTATCTATGAAGCTGCCATGCAAAGAGCATCAGATGACGTCAAAAAGGAACACATCCTGACCTGTCTACACCCGGCCTGCCAAGAGGTGATTGTGCCAGAGCTACCCTCTATTAAGACGTGGGAAGATATTAAGCAGCTTCTGATTGATGAGTTTGGTGGTGACATTAGCCTGGAAGTGAAAAATAATGCCTTCATGCATATTGCTTTCAAGCCTAAAGAGACACTAGCCAAGTTTGCAGACAGATTCTACATGGAAGTTTAGCAGCTGATCACAAGTAGACAGTTGACAGCCCATGAAGCCTACATGGCTTGCACTCAAAACCTCAAGGTTAACCAACCTCTGTGCCTTCAGTTCAAAGCCCATAAGTCTATGATTTCTTCCATGAAGAGCATAAAGACGTTGTTGCAGGATATGCACCTTACCCATTCTGGAGCAGTTGTCAGGGAAAGTTGAGCTACTTCTAACTTTGGTTTGTCTTCCCGTGGTCCTCACATTCTTACCATGAACTTGAAAAATCCTCCTCAACACCAAGGTTGCCACAACTGTGGTCAGATAGGTCATCATTCTTGAGTCTGCATCAACCCGCGGGTTGAAGGAGCTGATCCAAAAGAGCAGGCAGGAAAAGAGCAGTCAACCTAGAAGCAGAGACGCTCTTGGTTGACAATTCTTCCCAGTCTCTTTCAATCCCTCCCTCTATAACTGACTCTGAGCCTGCTGATAATGAGGCCCCTCCTATCATCCTCTTGCTCCACAATATCTCTGACAACTTTGACCTGGATGACTCTGATACTGACAACGCCAACGCATATGGGTACTCTGTCCTGGCTGTTCCCAAAACCATTACAGTCCCTTATAAGTTGCGCTCAGGAAAGACTGCAACTACCGCTAAGCCTTTGCCTGAAGCCAAAGAAGTTGTCTCTTGCCCTTAACTCAATCAAGCTAAGAGGTCCCCCATGCTAGTGGAGTTGTCAGAAGAAGCTGCCAAGGTTGCTGACGCTGTCTTCAAGAAAGTTTCTGTTTTGCTCCCTCTCCAGACTGATTATAAGGAGTTCCCAGGGTTAAGATGCATGATTGAGAAGTGGTACAAGAAACTAGCAGAGGATCAAGATATCTTGGCTGTCCTTCCATCCTTTGGCTGCACTACCACTCAAGTAGAGATATCCATTCAAAAGGTGAAGATCAAGGCCGTTCTAGACACTGGCTTTCCAGTCAATGTTGTCTCCTCCAAACTTGTGAAGAAACTCAAACTTGCCCCTGACCTTAATTATCACCAGTCATATGGCACAGCTGGACTGTCTATGACCTGCACCATAGGGGCATACTTTTCTTTACCCATGCAGTTTGGCAAGCTTCTCCTAGCTGCACCAGCAGTTGTCTTGGAAAACAAGAGTTACAATCTCTTAGTTGGCACTCAATTCCTTAGGGAATACAATGGGATAATTAACTTGAAATATGGTTACCTCTCTATTCTGGGATACAAAGTCCCTCTGATCTTTGAAGAGCTGGTTAAAGTTTCTGGGAAGCGTCTTAAGACATGTGCCTTGGAATACCCCACTGGGGTTTTCAACCTCAAATATTGCACCCACTCTTCAAACATTAAATGTCCACCTATGGCTTGTCCTGCGTCTAAAGGGATCCCTCTCCTAGCCATGTCTGCTGTCACCATTCCCCCTGGCTCCCAGGCTATCCTAGACTCCCAGATATCATATGAACTACCTGAACAAATCTTCTTGGAGTTGTATTCTCCCCCCTCATTATGGAGCAACAAACCTTATCTCTGTCCTGGAATCCTATATGTCTCCCATAAGGACCCTGTTCAATTGTTAGTAGTCACCCTGACTGCACTCCCCATGACCATGTCTAGGGGGCAGATTGTCAGATATGGCAAGTTGTTGGGTGCTCCTGATGTCCTGTCTCTTCATTCCTTTGGCACGTTCCAAGATTTTAACCTACCTGAGGATGAGCCCCAAGTCCTATCCTTGTTCACTGCACAAGACTTTCCACAGCTGTCCCTGGTTCAACAGAAAGGGGTGCTAGACCTACTAGACTAATTTTCTGACATCTTTGCTAAAGAAAGTACTGACTATGGGTTAGCCAAAGGCGTTATCCATCAGATTGACACTGGCAACGCTCCCCCCTTCTGTGCTAAACCATATTGCCGCAGCCGCGTGGAGGACGCCCAGGTATCTAAAGGACTCAAACAACTGTTGGACTCTGGGCTGCTGGCACCTTCCCAAAGTCCTTAAGCATTCCTGCTACTCATCTTAAAGAAGAAAGATGGAGGTCATTGCATTGTGATGGACTACTGTTGATTGAACTCTTTGACCAAGAAGGACTCATACCCCTTGTCGCATATTGATGATGCTCTCTGACGTCTTGGAGGCTCTAAGTTTTTCTCTGCAATGGATCTGGCATCTGGATACTGGAAAGTTGCTCTGTTGCCCAAGGATTGCCAAAAAGCCATGCTCATTACATCTGAAGGTCTTTTTGAGCCTACTTGCATGCTGCAGGAACTCTGTAATGCCCTGGCCACCTTCCAAAGAGCCATGGACTCCATCCTCCGCAACTTGAAGCTGTCATGCGTCCTAGTATATTTGGATGACATGAAAAATTTTCAGAGCTACTTTCACTGATCACTTGGCTCATCTCAAGGAGGTGTTCATAAAGATTTGAGAAGCTGGCCTTAAGCTAAAACCTTCCAAGTGCACCTTCTTCAAAGAAAATCTTGAATTCTTGGGCCATGAAGTAACTCAGACTGAGATTCACCCAATGAAAAAAGAAGGTTGAAGCCATTGACAAAATGCTTCTGCCCACCAACCTGCAAGAGGTACAAGTCTTCCTAGGGATGATGGGCTACTATAGACAATTTATCCCTGATTTTGCCAATACTAGTGAACCTCTAGTCCAACTGCTATGTAATATCCCTTTTGAGTGGACCGCCAGTCAGCAGCAAGCCTTTGAGACCCTTAAGCAAAAGCTCAAAGAAGCGCCAATCCTAGTGTATCCTGACTATGATAAGGAATTCATCATGTACACTGACGCTAGCAATCTAGCTATTGGAGCCATTCTGGCGCAACTGGACGACAAGGGTGTAGACCATCCTGTGGCTTACACTTCCTGTGTGCTAAACAAACATGAGAAGAACTATAGGGTCACAGAGAAGGAGTGTATTGCTGTGTTGCATGCAGTCAATCAGTTTTGTTGCTATTTATATGGTACCCACTTCACAGTTGTCACTGATCACGCTTTGCTTAAGTGGTTACAACAGCTGAAGGAGCCTGAAGGGCGCCTAGCTAGATAGGCCCTACGTCTTCAAGGCTACAACTTCACTGTGCTCCATCACCCTGGGATTCAACACCAGAACGCTGATGGGCTCTCCAGAATGCCCATTCTTGCTTTACATCCTGCAGAGGCCAACCGGTTATATGAACTAATTGGGTACCCTTCTTCTTGGGAAAGTGAGACAGAAGAGGCACAACTGGCCTTTTCCAAGCTATCCAAAGATACCCTCATACGCAACAATCAGCTCTTCAAGAAGGTACAAGACCAGTATCTGCCTTATGTACAACCCAGTCTTTGCCTCTTGTTGGTGTCACAAGCTCATAAAGAGACTGGGCATGGAGGCATTGCCAAGACCTTTGACTGGCTTCAAAAGAATTACTTCTGGGAGAACCTTTGCCTGCTGATCCCAGACGTCATAGCTAGTTGACATGACTGCCAGCTTCAGAGGCCTCAAGATGCTTCCCACAAATTCAAATTAGTTCCCCTCAACATGCCTTTCACACTGCCAGCATTGACACGGTAGGTCCTCTCCCCCGCTCACGTTCTGGGTGTTGCTTTATTCTGATTGCTGTCAATCACTTCAGCAAGTGGGTAGAGGCACGCCCTACAAAAGACATCATAGCTAAGAAAACTGCTGCCTTCCTATTACAAGATGTTTTCTACCGCCATGGCTGTCCTCAAGTGCTGCTCTCAGATAATGGGACTAACTTCAATGCCAAGCTAGTAACCTCTGTTGTCAAAGCTTTGGGATCTCACCAATCCTTCTCTGCCCCCTACAATCCTTCTACCAATGGGGCAGTTGAGCGTGAAAATTCAAAACTGGTCTCTATCATGAGGAAGCTCACCTACTCTGACGCTGCCAACTGGGACTTATACTTACCTGCCACTCTCTTTGCCTACCGCCTTAGCAAACATTGTATCACTGGGTACTCCCCCTTTGCTATGCTGTATGGGCAAGAGGCTACTACCCTATTGCTCTTGGGGGCCCCTGCTTTCCTCTGATAAGGCCATGAATCCTGATGACCACATCAAGGATCTAGTCAACCGCATAATTGATATACAGGCCACAGCCTACACTTCTGCATATAAGACTAAGATGCTTGAGCTCTCTCCTGACAATGCTGGACACTCCCCCCTTCCTGAGTTCAATGTTGGTGACCATGTACTTTAATACCAACACAGAGTAGGTGATTGCACTCATAAGTTAGACTCTCTGTGGATTGGCCCTTTGGAAGTGACTTTTAAACGGGGGTCCAAATACACAGTAAAGCTCCTCTCCAGTGGCTGTCCTTTTGCTCAAGTGCACGCAAAGTTCCTTTGTAAATACTACCCCCCTAAGGCCAATCTAGGGGAGGGTAATGTTGTGAATGCCGCTATTCACTATATATTGCTATTGCCTTTGGTGAGCCATTTCAAAGGCAAATCTCTTGCTTTTGCTTTTGCCTCTTGAAATGAGTTGATGACTGAATCAGGAAATACAATTGTTTGGTTTCTTGACTCTGCGCAACTCACTCGCCCCACTAATGCTGGTGGCAAGTGATCCTACTGTCCTGGTAGTGTTTTGTGGTATTCCTAACCACTATATATTCCATTTCACATTCACCAATAAAAATTAAGCTTTATTCACATTTTTGTCTTTGTGTCTTCTGTACTTCTGCGCCTCTCTCTAGCCACTACTAGTAGAGATTATTCTTCCAGGGCCACAAGGTAAACACATAGCCTTCCCTGTCATCTAACCAAGACTTAGTACAAATCCAATCCTAAGGTTAGGATTTCCCGCTGTGTGTCTGTGCCGCGCCTCAGAACACGACATGTTGGGTCTCAATATTGGTAGGAATTTCATGGTTATAGGGAGATACTCTAAGTTTTTTCCAGAAAAACTGCAGACCCTTTACCAAATGATAATAAAAGGAAATAAAAGCCTCAACCCCAAAAGGGGACTTGACCATTGCCTGTATATTTTCCAGTTCAAGATGACAGCCTCAGGTTAATCCACTGCCAAATGGCTCATTTGTGCTTCTTGGTGAGCAGGATCGGCAGGCACTTGGGTTTTTCTATAAGTAGAATTTATTGCTGTTGAAATACTGGTTATATAGTTTTTTGAAACTTTTTGGATCAACTTCAACATACCCATGGTTTTTTAAGGTCCCTGGTATTCTGTATCTACTTGGTAAGAACTAGGCGCTTTATGTTAGGGACAATCTTTCAAGTTAGCTTTTTGGGTACAGATGAGTCAGGATCCTGCTTGATGGCTAGCATACAAGACATAGACACCTTGTTGTAGAAGGCTGTGACCTTTTTTAACACCTGCTGCCTCTTAGCAGTTCTGTAATATTCTGGCATTTATCATTGTCTTGGTTGCCATTGCTTACATAGAGCTTGTATGTATTAACAAGCACTGGCTGAAACTTTTGTATCATGCTTGATGGGACCAACTTCTGAAATTAAACAGGCTCAGATACCAAAAAAGCTCAAATTCCTTGTTGTTCACTGTTTTAGAGATAAAAGCCTTGATAGTCTTTTTGGATAGCTTGGGCACCCTTTTATTTATGCTATGCACCCTCCCAACCTGTGTGGCCTAAACAGGTTGCTAATTTGCAACCTCAACACTATACATTGCTCTTTTGTCTCCTTCTTGAGTTAGCACTTGTGTTGCACTCACTCAATTTTGTAACCTGCAGGGACACCCCTAACTATGGCGCACACCAACTGTGTTGCCACTCTGATGTTGTTTTCCTTCCATTTTACTATAAAATATAATACTAAATTGAGCCCAATTAAGTTAAAACCCTGGATTTGAATTTTGAGCTTTATCTGAATATGGTTACTTAATTAGAATATACACCACCCAGTTGCCTTTCAATAGATTTTTTAATTAGTTGTTTTTTTGCTTAACATAACCCATTTTAGAATCATAAAATTGATTTCCCTCATTCCCCCAGGTTTTATGCCATAATTAAACACTCAGTACAATGTTTTTAAAATTAATGTTTCAGATCCTGTGCCTTATTTTAGATATATTGGTATCATTCTTGTTTATAATTCATTGCACACAATGATTGAGTGGTTTTGTTTACATTTTGAGTTGCTATTGTGTTTTGTTTTTGGTTTGAGTTTTGACTCACCACGCCTGAGTGTATTTTATTGCCAATTTAAATAGTAAGCATATGTATATTGAAGGTTGACTCAAACCATTTTGTTTTTGAGTTCATGTCTTTTGTACTTTATTTTGAATTTCTGTATTTGTAGTTTGGGCTGTTGTGTTGTGCCATTTTGCCTATTAACACCCAAAAAACCTGTTAACAAAGTGTATATTTTAACCTGCTAGTTGGATTTTGTTTAAATCTGAAATGATTTTCTTTAAATATGAGTTATTATTGCTTAGTGCCATAGCTATGAAAACTACTGCATCTACCTCATTCAATGATAAATACACCTTCTTTATAGCACCATTGACCACTCACTGTGATATAAGTACACATTTTTATTTCAATAAGGACTAACTTATCATATGTACTTTTTATGTATCCTCTTAAACAGTAGTATTTGGACAAATTCTCAGGGTACTAAAATAGGGTTATTTAAGATGCAACAGGAGAATAAAGAGTGTGAGAAAAAAATCATTTATATTATTACTAGGATTTTGTTTTCAGAAGACTTTATCTCTATGTCTAGAAGCTCCATGGTATGGTTATTCTTTTTTGTGATGCTTCAATGAGCATTTTGCTGTCTAATTTGATGCAGAGGCTTCAAAGTTATTCTTGGATTCTCTTGAGACCCCAACTGATCAATCTTTGATACCCTTTGGTTCAGATTTGTAGATTTATTTAGCCAAACTTAATTGATTTATGTTTTTCCTTTAACTTTACCTTGCCTTTGAATTAAGCTTTGTTTTATTGTCTAGAATCTCCACGATTGAAGATTAATGATATTTAATTTTCAGCTAGAATTTGATATTTTAAATTGGTTTAGGGATTGAGTAATTTCACCTGGACTTGTTTGTGAGATTGGCAGATCACTTACATGCCCCTTTTGGTTTCAGCTTGATTCAGTGTAGCAATCGGTTTGATTATGATCCATAACTTAAGATCTAGGGCAGCTAAGAGAAATCAGTGTATTATTTTAAAGCTTAGATTTAGGGCTAACTTTTTGCTTCATTGGATAAAGGTTCTTATAAAGAACTATTTTAGGTCCGGCCCTGGTATTTTGGTGAAGCTAACTGATTAACTTTGTCTACTTAATGTTGATCCAATGGTCTTTATCTTAATAATCCGATTAAGTTCTTGAATGAGATTAGAAAAAGATAAGGTATGGATCTGTGACAAACTTTCAATGAGAGTTGCAAAACTTTGAAGAATGGATACAAAACATGTTAGAGTCTAGACTGAACATCTGGGTTGCAGATTTCTATCACGCCAAAACAAATCGGAAGTCTGCAATAAAGGGTGAAGAGTAGCAACCAATAATGAGGATCAATAGTACCAACCATCTGTGATGCTTTATTTTGATCCTTATCCAGTTTCGTCTGATCTTAGCTTACTTTGTCAATTTCAAAGTTATTGATTGAATTTAGGTTTCCATTAATTTTCTTCTAAAGAGGAGCAAGTAACTTGGCTAATCTCTTTTAATAAAAAATAGTCCTATTGCCTCTATAAGTTAACTCATAGAAATAACATACTTAAATGATGAAACAAAGGGTTAGAACAATATTCATTTGTTAAACTGCAATTGCATTCTATACATACTAGATATTATGAACCAACACAAGTTTAGCCATTATCATCATAGTATTAAAAAGACCCAAGATACTCTAATAGAAGCTATGATTTCATACAAATGATATAGCCAAGATCAGCATGTTCTCACATATATTTACAGCTAACATCATAAGTTCATATGGTTTAGATCAAAGTTGGTTGGTTATGCCATATAGCTTTAGTTGAGTTACATAATAAAAGTCAACTTTTGAAGCTGACAAGTGCATGTTAAACCATATTTCCAAGGCTGGGAAAGATTTATAATAGATAAATTTAAAAATCAACTCCTTATTTAATGCTTTAAGTTCAGAAAGTAATAACTCCCTTGCTGAAGACGACAGAGCATTAAAGCAGACAATTCTTTATCAAATAGATCATGCAAAAAAGACTGCTACCTCGCGTCTAATGAATGCTTCCTTAGTTTAAACCGACATTGGGGACGTGTTCATTTAAACCTTCCTCTGCATTATAACAGCATTGCTTAGTTTGGCCTGCTCTAGGGTCTGAGATGGATCGTCAAGGACTTTCACAGGGAAGGAAGTTTGAATGATGTAGTTGTTGGTCTGTCCATTTGGAACCGAGCTAATGATTAGTTAAGGAATATTAAAAATATCTACCAATCAATGAAGTTTCTAATATCTGCTATAGTGTTATCGAGATTAAATCTAGCAACTAGCCTTAAAAACGTTAGTCAGAAGAAAGATCATGGATTACCTTGTTCCGTCAGCCAGTCTTATCTGAAGGGAAGTTTGAGGCTTATTAGGATCAACAGCATGCTCAGGCGCTTTTACAGGAGTTTCAGCACTTTTTTGTTGGGAAGAAATTTGGCTTGGGACGATACTGACGTTTAAATAATATCTTAGTCAAACTTACCTTCCAAGTCTATTTCCGGTGCCACTAAAAGGGCGAAGAGCAGCAGGAGGCGCTTTGTATTCCTCTTCCAACTTGCGATGAACGTGGACATCAACTTTTTGACCTTGCTCAGCACCTAGAAGATCCAATGGTGCCATTCTAAAAGGTTTGAGCAAAGAGTTGTACAAACATGATTTACCCACGGCTAACTGCTTCCATAAACTGTCTTCCTTCGGGAGAATCGTAAGACATCAAAGGCCCGTCCTCAAGGGTAAGCCCATTGCTCCATAAAGTTAAATTCCGAACAACCTTTTGAATGAGTTAAACAGCAAAATATTAAAATTACCACTTGATTACGGCTAGACGAAGGAATGGTTTGATTAGAAAAGGAACCCGGGGCGGTTTCGGAAGCCTCAGAAACCGCTGTCTCTCCCAGACGCATTCCGGAGCCTGAAAACTTAGATTTTGGTTTAGGTTCTTCTTCATTTTCCTCTTCATCCTCTTCATCCGCAGGACGAGGCTTGTTAACTCGCGAAAAAAGGCCATCCAACATTGAGCCGACATTATCCGGAAGGCCAGGATACCTAACAGCAGTTCCAGATTTTTTCGCCTCCGGCAAACATATCTTGACCTTCTTCTTCAGGAGCTTCAGGCTGCTTGGATATTTCGCCAAATGTACGGATTCCCCCTGAGCTAGTGGGCTTGGAGCTAACTTTGCTTGCAGATGGCCATACTCCTTGGCCCCGTTTAGGCGCGCTGGGTTCACTTTTATTATCCTCCAAATGATTGTAATAAGTTTCAACGGCCACCTATTGTAATTAGGTAAACTTTAAAAATTGATTTACCCCGACATCCCATCCAGCAACTTCAAGACAATTTACTGCGGTATTGTGATCAACATCCCCCACCGTCGATAGGAACTGGGCAAGTGCCTCGCTCTGCATAGAATCAGCCATTTCCAAAGCTCAGATTAACTGTTAAAAAGTGTGAGTCGTTTAAGAAGATTCTGGGCAGCTCAGGCTGATAGTCCAGCTAGAGTGTCGTCATTGCGAAGCTGCGTAAAGTTCCACGGGTCAAAATCGAGCCGAATTGTTAATTATCCTTGAAGCTTAGGATCCAACGCAATGAAAATTTGACAATGCCACAAGCTGATGCCAAAGGGGTTTAACAATCAAGCAATTGTCACATGTAATTAGCTGTTGAGATCATAAGAAACAATCCAAGTCTTGTGGAGTAAGAGTTGGGTGCCCTTTTAATTCCCCCTTTTTAATTTAAATCAAGCAGAAAAGAGCAACAACATTATTATTCAACAGTGACATTCTTTTCAAGGCTAAATCTTAATGTCAGTTTAAATATCAAAACCGCTGTTATGGTATTTAACTTAAGGCTGCTTGCTGATTTCTGAAATATATTTCTATCCTTTTACTCCAAACTATATTTTAAAGATTCCAACAAAACTTTAAAATTTTATCTGTGTGCCCAAATCTCTTTAGTAACAGATAAACCCCTGAACAACATTAAAAGCACTGCAGAGCTATATGGCCTTATGCTCAGTTCATTATCATTTAACCAGGGGGTATATTTTCCATAATGCAATTTCTTGCTGGAAAGCTTCAAATTGCAAGATAGACTCTCTATGGTACTTTGCATGAATTTTTAAACCAACCCTTCTTTACAGTAGTTATCAAGATTTTGCATCTTTGGGGAGTCTTTATTAATGTTGTTATTCATGTTGTTATTGATATGGGATCTGTATGATGGCATACTGTATCTACCAATTGATGTTTGGGTACAGCAAGCTGGTGACATGGTGTCTAGATTGAGGGAGGAAGTATGTAAAAGAGAATATTCAGTTCAGAGGACACAGTACCAACAAATATGGCTTCCAAAAGTTTCCACAAGTACTGATATTCAGAGCCAAGTGTTTGGAATGATCTTACTACTAGCAGACAGCTCAGTAGTGATTAAAGGCAAAAATAGAGGGTTCTATTTCCTATCAGGGTTTTTTGTAAAAGTCTGCTCTCTTCATCCAAAGAAGAGCTAATTATATATGGGTTTGAAGCCCTCTTGCCAGAATAATACCTTATGCTTTTAACTCTAAACTCAAACAGTCTATCTATTCCCCAGAATGCCAGTTTTATCCCACAGAGCTAGGCATTTATGCCTATGATAGCATGGGATAACTGTTAAAGATTAATCTCTTGTTCATGCCATTATGCCAGGAATGACAACTTGGATGCTCCTAAATCTCAAAATACAGAACCAGAGCCAAATCCTGGACAAAACCCTTCACAGACCGCCAGACTCATGGGCTGGGAACCCAATAACCCACTACTGATTGATAAAGTTGTTACCAGCCCGCCAGGACCCAAACCCTTAGCCGTCCTGCAGGATTCTGCAAGCAAACTGCCAGTGCAAGATGCCAAGAATTTTCCTGGGGTGCCAACGCCTGACACTGGCGGTTTGATTGGTGAAATGTACAACTTTCTCCATGAGAGTTATCCCAAACTCTCCCAAAGTCCCAGGGGATGCACTGAACCTGAAGAGGCACCCAATACCTGAATCAACAAACAGAAGGATTCTAAGTCTTCTCATCCCAAAGCAGCCAGTGACAAACCACCAGTGCTGAGCGCCACACTGCCATCTGAGACCCCTGATGCTAACCCGCCTGAGCCCAGAAAACCTGACCAGGAAGTAAAGCCTGGCAGTGTGGTATAAATACCTGCCAGGCCAAGATCAATCCCCATCATCATTTTTAAATAAAGGTTATGAGATATTGGTTTCCCCAATTATTGCCGTATTTTATTCTTGTCATCTGCCAGTTAACTCAAAGATTATCTGACCCCCCTGCCAGCCTTCCAGCTACGTGACGCTTGCCAGGTGCTCCCTTTGGTTCTGTTCATTTCACAGAGTACCCCTTAAAGCCTGAGTACAAGGACTACACCGCCAACAACATACTAGCCTGGGATCCCTTGGCCAGAACTACAGAGTTAATCAGATTCCACCAAGAAGGGCCTTGGTACATTACAAAACTCCGCCTGTTCAGAGATAAATACAACTTCCTTCCTGCCTACCAAATAGACATGGAGCCACCTGTCACCCCTAAACCAATGCATGCCTCTGCCACCAAACTCTCACTGGACCATACCAACAAGCTTTTTAGAATTTTATATATTACTCTCACAGGAGTAATAGATACTATTGTTCCCGCCGCTGGTCCATGGTCGTAGGTGGGCAAGTCAATGTCCTACCTCATTAAGTTAGCACCAATCCTTTGGTGGGCCCTGTCCACCCAGTCCGCAACCCACCAGTTCCCAAACGCTAGCAAGCTGGCCAATCAGGGTTGGTTCCCTGACAAATTACTCCAAATAGCATAATTGTAGCAGAGCCTTGTTGGCTAACCATAAATCAATTAAAAATTGAAACTCTGAGTCCAAATCAATAGAAATGTTAGTTGTCTTGGTGGATGTTACTCTTTCTAAATTAAGACAATATTCTAAGCTATTACCAAAGCACAACAGGATGGTAGCAGCCTGTTGAGTAGAATATTTCAATACTAGATTTGGCTGGATCCCCATCCAAAAGTATTCTGAATTAACCAATCAGGAGTAGACAATGGATCGGATCAGATTATAATAAAGAGGCTGTTATTAGAGCCTTTCTATTTATCCAAATCTATCAATAGAATCAAATCCTTGATTCTATCAGATTTGATGGACCAGGTGCCTAGTCTATCTATTAGGCTGAGCAGATGATGGGCCAGTGAACCCATAGGGCTCATAATTTCTGGTAATTGATGTATTATTTTAACTTTTTAGGGCAGCCCCTGTATTATATTAACAGTTCATTTGTTGTTAAGTTTAGTTTATATTAGTTAATTATATGCTTATTGTGTTTAGAGTTGCAGTGCGTGATCCAAATTCAAAACCTTAATGATAAAGTTCAAACCAATCTGTAGCCATGTGTAAAAGTAATGGTTGTGACATACAGTAGTTTTCAAAGCTTTGACACTAAGCAAAATCAACTTGGATGTAAACAAAATAGAAGTGAATACAATTTTATTGTTAGTCAGTATAAATTCATTGGTTTTTTATTTTGTTTGCACATGAGTTAATTTTGCTTAGCGCCAAAGGTCAGGAAACTACTGTAAAGGGGCATTCAAAGATATTTTGATCCAAGGCGCCAATTAATATGACTGGTTGATTATTTTGCTATTGTACATCATTGTCAATGTAGCAAGTTGTTTTTGGATTAGTACTCAATCATAAAACAGGCTAGCACTAGTCCCCAAACAACTCACCACAGTGGCAATAGTGCACAATGACAAAACAACCAGCTAATCAGATTGATTAGCACCTTGAATCAAAACATCTTTGAATGTTCCTTTATTTCATAGCAATCACTTTTCAACACAGCTCATGATTAGATTAAATCTTATTGATTAGATTCTGAATTCAGATCACAAAAAAATTCTAACCACAATAAGTTTATAATTAACTAATGTAAAGTAAACTAAACAATAAACCTGTTGTTATTCCAATACAATGGCCACACTAAAAAATTAAACAGTACAGCAATTATGAAAACACAGCAAAACATAAATTAAACAAACAAAATGAGAATATCAATCAAAATATACAACCAATAGGTAAAAAGATAAAAGAGGTAATATAGTAATTATATAGAGAAACAAGTAGATAAAGGGGTAGCAAGATCAGAATAATGCAGAGTTTATCTCAGTAAAAGATACAAAAAATATAGGCAAAGGTTATTAATAAGTCATATTAGAACTTTAAAAGCTTTTGAAAGACCTTGACTCTTAAATTTATGAGATCAAGAAAATTGATCGTAAAATCAAAGCCAAAGTGAAGCCTGTGGTCCTCACAAGCAAGAAAATTGACAAGTTCACATAAAGAGCTTGCAAGCTTAAATGCCTGAAATGTTAAGGAAGACAATTTTACGTACTATCAATGTTCAGAAGACTGTAGTCAAGGGCTTTAGTTTAAATCCCAGGCTCTTACTGTGCTATCTGTTAGGGTTAATGTCTTTGATGTGTATAAATATCTCTAGTCCTCTAAACATGACCACAAGGAGGACACAGAGATACCTGAAGAGCTTTCTGCACCTAAGATGGCTCAGTAATCATAATCAGCCAGTAATAAAGTGTTGAATGAAATTACCTATAAAATATTAATAAAAATTCCAAATGATTACCTTTTATTTTGAAAATCATTAATGGTTTTGTGTCAGGAATATTCCTGACACTACCCAAATTGCCAGCCTTCTCCCAACATAGAAACAGAAGAAATCTCCTTTTCATCACAGCACATTATGACCAGCATTTACTCCCATTTAATCAAAGAAGAAATAAAGATTTTAAAGTCCAAACAGAACTAAACAGAGACTGGAATAATTTATTGTCAAAGAAAAAGCCCGCTGCAGTTGTGCAAGCATTTGCCCTGCCCGCCAACCTCACCCACCAGGCACCCACAATTCAGTCACCCAGGTCCCAGCCCACTCCTAGCCAGCTACCTGGGACCCTGCCCACACACCCCTGCAGTCAATCAGAACTGGGAAACAACTGCAGCCAATAAAAAGCCCCAAAAAGGACTGGTCAATCAGAGACTGTCTTGCTTCAAAACTTAAGTTCAGTGCCCCAATGCCTTGATCAAGCAAACCAGGCAACCAATTCCCCTACTACAGTAATAACTTCTGAACCTAGCCAATGTGAATCTGGGGCCCAGACTAAATAGTTGGAGCCAAACCCTTTTCAGGATATACAAAATAAGTTAAAAATAGAATCCAAGACAAACCTGAGCCCCAACCTCACCTTATTAATGAAAAAATCAGGACCTATTGGCCAAACCCAAGAATTCTTCTCCCAACCTCAGATAAGAGAAAAACAATGGTTTGGCCACTATTTACTTTACAAACCCCAAATTCATTAGTTCAAACTCTTGGGACTTCCCCCTCTTATGTTTTCACTACCACTTGCAAAAAATTCACAATGTGAGGTACTATAAATAAAGTAACTCCTCTCAATGATAGGTTGTGCTATCATTGAGAGATTACCCCTCTCAATTAAATCATTTTAAATCCCCACTACTTAGATAAACAGAATACCTCTAACTAAACCCAAATCCCCAACCTGGTGAAGATGAACCATCTCATCTTCAAAGCTGTGTTCACAGCATGCTTTGGGATTAGATGTTATCAATCTGATCCCCCTGTTTGGACCATCTCTAAAAGGACTAAGAGGTACACTGTATGAGGAGTCAGTGCATCTAAACTCCTCCTAGAGTTCATCTTGGACTCCTTTGGTTTCACCACATTTGACTTGGTCCTTGATCACCTACACTTTGACCTACTATATTCTGATTATTTTCTTGGAATTTTCCATGGCCTGGGTAGCTCCCAGGGGAACCTTTGGTCAAGGGGAAGGGTCAAGCCTGGAAGGCTCAGTAGATAACGGGGACCATCTTCATCACATAATTGGCAGCTGTGGCCCAAGGATGCCACACTCCCATGTGGGGTGTCACTTGCTCAGTGAGCCCCAGCATGGTCAAGTAGGCAAACCCAAGCTTGCTATAATCATATGATGAAGTGGAAGGAACAAGAGAAAGTTCTCCTGTGGCAGCGCTCATGGTCAGGCTTGGCTGGGCAAGTAGGTGGAGCAGAGGGAATCCAGGAAAGGAGAGGAGTGGTGCAGAAGCATGAATTATTTCTTGGTCCAGTACTCTAGGAGATGGGGTAAAGGCCAGTAGTGGTTGGTTGGATGCAGCAAGAAATTGCTCTGTTTCCCAGCGCTGAAGTTGGTACTCAAGGTACTCTATGTTTGAAAGCACCAGCAGTATAAAATTTGTGATAATGCAATAAACCTCTGAAAAGTATAAATGCTCAGTGTGCATTAACCAACAAAGTTTATTAGATGAAGATGTCAACAAAGAAAGGTGATGCTAGAGTTCCCAGCTATATACTGCTGGGAAACTGCAATTGGGCTTACTGGCAACTTCTTATTGGTTGTCAATAAATTATTCTCAAGTTGGATTCAATTGGTGACTCCTGATTTGTCAGTTAGATTTATACTTTCATTATTTTTGCCCTGGGGAAGCTGGCAGGGGAATTTTGGGCCATTTGGCAACCCAAGTCCCCATTCCTGGGTTTCAGAGGGTGTGGGCCAATTGAAATCTTTTTTGCTTGGCTTTGGGACAGTTTCCAATTGCCCCCCAGGTTTGGCCTTGACCAGGATTCAATCCCCCACTTGGAATTAAAGGTTCCTTTTGGTTAATTTGCGTGATCAATGGCACAATTATTTGGTCACGTGATTGCTCAATTGCAGGCATTGAACCTATGTAAGATAGGGTTTTGTCTGGCCCATTCTGGGCCCTAACAGAATTTCAGAAAATACAACACCCACCCAAAGGTCATAAGATGAGCCATGAATTTCTATCCCATAGCCACTGCCCTCACTGGTTTCCAGTTTAAAAACCTGCTCTCTTACCTGTCCCAGAAAATACCAAATAACCTTGGGTATTACATTTGTCAGAAAGGTCCTTGTTTTGTATGTCCCTGTGACCTTTTATGTCAACTATGCAGGTCATGTAGGCTGCTAGCTGGCCTTATCACCTCCTGTTGTCTGCAAGATGAAGAAAAAGATCAATAGTCTCTTTCCAATGTTGCAGGATGCCTCTCCTGCCTGACATACACTGAGAATGCTACAGAATGGGTCATAAATTTGTATAAGGGCACACAGCTGGTTCATCTGGACCCACTGGCTCTTGGTGGAGTTAACTGTATAAACTTCATTGAGCTTGTTTGAGAAGTTCAGGTGACTCTCCTGTTAATGAACATACCAGAGATGAGACAGGCTCACAGGGGCACTTGCTTCTGCTTTCTGGTAGAACATACTCTGTATGATCTTTTGGGGAACTTTGGGAGAGCAGTGTCAAAATTGTCTGTCAATCATGCACAAGCCACAAAGAAAATAAAATTCTTCTGGTGGACTTTGAGCTGGCCTAGATCAGGGAAAATATTAGGATATCATCAACCATGGAGAGTATGTTCTCTAAAACTAAAAAAGTCAAGAAATTTAGGGCTGTATACAACACAATGTTAAATTTTACAGAGCTTTTTGCTGGAAAAAAAGTTCCATCTTGTGGTTTAGCTTGAGTATCTTTTCTACTTTGGGATGGACACCAGTGTAGCAGACCTGGGCAGGGAAGCGCTGGGGATTGACAAGGCCCATATCACCCTAGACAGCAAGAGGATTGTCCCAAGACATGACTCAGTAGAGCATGTAATTCAAGACACACTGGTCCTGACTAGAATTTATGGGTTTGCAGATTGTCAGAATTTTGAAATATTAAAAAATTAATGAATTCAACCAATCTATACAGGCATCAATTAAGTGATATTAGGAATGGTTTCAACAAAAAACATGCCAGTGTGTGGGCTGCAAGATCAATGAATTGATAGTCAAATCACATCCTGGCATTAACAAATTCCCTGTTTCTAATTAATTGATGGAACCTGAAGATATTGTACAATTAATTAGTTGATCTCAACAAACATCCAAAAATTCATCTCATAATATTTACTATTCCAAAATTTAATTATATCCTAGATTAAGAGGGCCGTCATAAGGACTGCCATTTGCATTATGTCTAGAAGAGTCAACATGGACTGGGCTGTCAGGACAAACACTCTGAGATAAAAGGCTCTGAGCCTAGTGTATTAGGATAGCTCTGATTAGATAAAGTATAGTGTAATAATCACCTCTATCAACTATTAGCCAGTCAATCTAACTAGCCCTGGAACGTGACCCGGTGTCAGGGCCCAGAAAGCCCTGGACAACCAGCTGGCCTTCTTAGAGGCAAAACTACCCACGGCCTGAAAACCCTCACAAATTATCTCTGAGAGCAATAAAACCCCCTTTCATTTAATCAATTGCCTAAGATTTGAGAGGCACACAAGCCTCAGATCCCTGGCTTTGATTCCATTAACAATTTTGGATATCTTAATTATCAGGAAACAAGACATCAGGAGCGCAATTGTTTGATTGTGTGATTGGGCGCTTGATTGATTGTGGGTTCTATTAATAGCAGTGTCATCTTAGCTTGCTGCAGCCCATGCAAGATTCCTGTTATACCAACCAATGAGCATCAACCCCCAAGTCCAAGTATGCAAATCACAGTCAAAATTGTAAGTTCAACTGAAATTAATGCCATCAGTTCTCTGGTGGCACAAAAGGCCACAAAATTACCAGTAAGTATAAGTAGTGAGGAGGAGAAGTCATCCTCACTGTTGACATCTTAATAAAACAAGTTTATGCCCAGAAATTGTTATCTTATTGCAGTAATTATCTATTTTTGCTCAAATTTAATTATTTTCCTTGCATCTATTTGGGAATCCACAACACAATATA